>JARHVA010003601.1:1210000-1370000 GCA_037957365.1 Torreya grandis | reverse complement strand
TTAAGCCTAATATCCAAATGAGAGGTCAATTTAATTTTATATACTTAGGTGGGAATTATAGCCTATTTGATAATGTTTTTGAGCTCACTATAGATGTGTTCAATAATCCTTTTTTATATAAATCATAAAGGATCTTTTTTGGGGCTCAAATCCAATTCAAGCCTATAGGAAATGAAGGTCAAATCTTGATAGGCTAACTTTGAGTGCTTGTATCTTATTCAAGGTTGTGCATGGAAGTATAAGGAGTTGGGGAAGTTGATATAGGTCTTTAATATTTAATTTTTGTAATTTTTTGGTACTTATAATGTCATATCTTTATAAACAAATCTTAAGAGCCTAGAAGACCTCAAAACTCTCACAAACCCTAGTTAGTGACCCAAATAAGAAAACAAGGTTGGAGGGATATCAAAATAAGATGGAATGGGCATGTAAATTATTAAAACCTATAGGATTCTCTCCAATGAACCTTCCCATACACTTGAGGTGTTTCATACCTATACGAACAAGGTACATAATTACTTGTCTTTACTATTTTATGCATTGTGTAGGTTTTAAGAGGTCTCAAGAGATGAAATACACTTTAAAATTAAGATAGATACATAGTATAACTAACTATGTCCATTTAATAATTAAAAAAAAACTCTTAATTATGCCTATCAAAGCCCTCATCTTAGCTAGTCAAAATTGGCATAGTAAGCAAGATGCTGAAAAGTGTGAAAACTTCAAGTGGAAGCATATCTAAGGTGAACCTAAGAAATATAAGGCCATGGAGGGTATTTAAAAGTGTCATAAAATCAATTTTATATATTTTAATGATAAAATGAAGCCATTTTGGGAGCCAAGTGTGCAAGGTGTGTGAAAGAGGAGTTTATTTGATTGTAGATATTAATGGCTTACTTTCAAAGGAATTTAGGTGATTAGGAATGAAACCAATGCATGGATAATCATTTATAAAACCCTTAACTCTTATTAAAATCATTATACCTATCCATAATTAGTTTTGGGATGTTCCAATAGAGCTAGATGATGAAGGCAATTTTTTGATCCAACACAAAGAATTATATACCACATTCCAAGAGTTTCATGCCTTGAATTGACACTTGTACATTCTAACCTTACATGTTAAGTTTAAAATACTATTATAATAAAAATTTAACCCCTTCTCTCAACATGAAATTTTTCCAAGTGACCTTTGGACTTCCTTTTTCTAACTCCTCTCCTAAATGTTATAAGTAATGACTCTTTGGGCTCTTTTGAGAAACATCCATTGGTTAATGGTGAAACTCTATCCAATTTTGTATTTTATTTTCTATTTAAGAAATAAAAAATTTAATTTACCTATGTATATTCTACATAATTGAGTCTGGTTACAAATCTTGTTGATCTTGTATAGTAAAAGATAGTCTTTTTTAGCATGTTATCTTTGATTTCCAACCAAGTATGCAAAATAGTAATTATTATAGGTATTTTTTAGTGTTAATTATTAATAAATAATAGTTTTAGAATTATTTTATGACTTTATTCTCTAAATTATCATTCATTTTCCCTCCTAGACATCAATATACCTCTTGAACCTAGCATATGAAACATTAATGTAACAATCTATCTTGAGTTGTGAGGTATGTGTGAAAGAAGATTTGATTTACTCTAAGTAATATAATTTTATTCAATAGGAGGAAAATATTTATTAGTGCATCATATTTTATATTTTTTAATTTTTATTCTTAACCCTTTTTATGCAAAGTTGATAAGTAGGAAAGTACTTCAAAGAGTGCATCAAGGGAACTAGCCTTTCTAGAGTTTCATCTCACCTATTGGTTACCCAAATTTTTTGTGATGTTTAAATTATGACACTTGGCATAAGAAAGATAATAAATCTCCTTTTGGGGTGTAAATCCAAGTAAAAAAACTTGGTATGCCATCCTTTTTTATTGTCTTCCATTATTCTCTTGATGATCCTAATCATATTCTTATTACTGGACTCTTCTAGTCCATTACCCTATGGATAATAATTTTATGAATATTTAGGATAAATACCATGATAAATATCCCATTAATATACCTTTTAACTATTTAATTATAAAGCATTATCTGATATGATGGTTGAAAGGACTCCAAAATGAGTCACTAGGTTATTGTAGAACTCCAAAATTGAGTTTTCATTTGCTTCCTTGAGTGCAACTGCATCCACCCACATGGTAAAGTAATATATGGTTTTAAAAATCCAATTATGAACATAAATTTATTTAGTATGAATCATGCTAATGAAGTCTAAGCCCCATTACATAAAGGGTTTCCCAACTTGAATAGGTCTCAAAGGCATGGTAGATAGTCTCTATTTTCTAGTAAACATCACACACTTGGAACATATTCTAAACCATGCATGTGAATATTTGAAAAAATTAGGCCAAAAATAACCATATCTTATTATCTTTGATGTTTTATTCCTAGATTCAAAGTGGACTCCTTGAACATTATCATGAAATTTCTCTAATAATTTATCTATTTGAATAGTTTCAACACATCTTAAAAACATACCTCCAATGTCATTTTTGAAGGGAACTCCATCGATAAAGATGTAAGGTATAAATTTTAACTTGAAGTGTCTCCTCTTTATCCCATCTAAACTTATATTTCACTCTTATATTTGGAGGATGTAGTTGTGTCCTATGTATAATTGAAAGGAGAGATAGTTATAGTTGCATGTTGAGTGTTTTGAACTATCAAAATCACTTGTTTTTATTATTTAATATCTACTAAAAGGTGTTAAAAAATTCATATACCTTTAAACATATTTTTAACCTTAACTTAAATGTCATATTCCATGCACTTGGTCACCCATCCATCCTTATTTTCACTCAGGTCTCTATTAAGAATAAAATCCTTCACACTAAGATGAGTTACCATGAAAAAGATCTTGTTATTGGAGACCAAATGTCTAAATTTTTTTAAACCTCTTATAAAATAAAACACATTATTTCAAAAAATTAATACTTCTCTTCATTTCTTTCCAATTCTTATCAAATAAAATTAATTGGCTACTCCAATCCTTCACTATTTTCTTGAATAAGCATGGAAGAAATTGTATTACATATGGAGAAAGCATACATAAACAAATATTTAGTAAAATTAGGATTGAGTAAAGTATGATCTTGGATAATGGACTATTTTATGGACTTAAAACCCCTCTTATCTTATTTTCTCCATGTGAACTCTGGATGTTTCTTAAGCATATGAGTGAGTGGCCTTACCAATTATACAAATCTAGGAATGAACCTCCTAATTAAATTGATCTTTTCCAAGAATATTTACAATAATTTCTTGTGTTTAGGAAAGGATAAAATAGGGATTTCCTCTATTATTTTAGGATAAATAGAAAGTTTAGCCTTGGATTTAACATGTCAAATAGGTCTTCCTTTTTTACTACAAAGATATACTTTTTGGGGTTCAAAGAAATCCCAAATTTTATACACCTATCAAATACAAATCTCAAATGTGTTAGATGATATTTAGGTTATTTATAAAATATAGTATTATCATCAAGATAAAAAATTACCATTTTAGTTAAAATCCTCTAAAAATAAATATCCATTTCCCCTTAGAAAGTAGATCTAGCATTGGAGAGTCCAAAAAGAATTTTCTTATATGCATAGGTACCCCCTGTAGTTGTGAAGGTAGATTTGTATTGATATTTCTACTTAACCAAAATTTGATTATAACCTAAGTATCCATATGGTAGAGAAAAACTTTATGAACCTAAGACTCTTTGTAAAATTTGATCCATGGAGGGAAGAGGGTAGTGATCTCTCAATGACACTCTATTGAGATCTCTAAAATCTACACACAAATTTATCTCCCCATTGTTTTTCCTCACAGTAAAATATTTAGAACCCATGTTAAATAAAATAAATTGTGTTGAAATTTTTTAGTATGTAGTGTATTTAAATACCTTCATTCCTCTTCCTTCAATTTTTAGACCTTCTATCAAACCTTCATCTGAAACACTTATGTTTAGGATTACTCTAAGGAAGTATTTCTAACAATTTTTTCCATTTTTATTAAAAAGTATGCCCATGTTAAAGGTTTATAGATGATTATTAATCACTTATATGTCACCTTCAATAGCATATATTTCCCTTTCAGTAATATTTCTTACCCTTTCCACCCCAAAATCAAGTAGGTTATAGTAATTGACCGAAAACTAAAATACTTAGAGGATCAAGCCTTACAATCTATAGTTATGATATAGCTACATGTATCCCACAAACTTAGACCATTCCAATGTTAGTATACATTTGAAGCATATCTAAGTAGTCTAATTTAGTAGGGTGCAACTTGGGTTGCTAATAGAAGGTGGATGGGTTGAAATATATTTTACTAGTAGACTTCTCCATGACATTTTAGGTTGATTAATTGTTGTTATTACATGCCTTAGTGTTAAAATAAAAATTTAAATGTCTTCAAGGATAGAATTTATTACCAAGGTTAAAATGTGGTTGCATTAAGCTTGAAAAGAAAGGATTAATAACCCTTTCCTTAATAGGTAATATCTTTTATGATTTTCACTAAAGATATGCATTAATATTTTTGATATTTGTTATGTATAACACATTTAATTAAGTAATTAGCACTTCTTTTTGAATTTTTAGATAATTTAGATAATCCTAATGATTATTAAAATGGGGTAGGAAAAGATGACTGAATTCCATAATGGGAGGTTGCCTCCTAGTTGAGACATGAACTCTCATAGGTTATGGTTTAATATTTCAAAAATACTATTTTAAGATTAGGGTTATTGATATATATTTTAACCATGTGAGGGTGTTTAATTATGTTTATGTTACCTTTTGTTATTATGAGGTTTAGAGATTTATCTCTGATTCAAATTTTCTTCCATGATAGTAAAAGAGACTTGTAATTACCCTTATGTGTTAAATAAACTTGTGTAAAGTCCTAAATGGCATTTAAAAATTATTAAAAATAGTATAATATATTTTAAATAATAGTAAAGGTACTATTTTTATTATTCTATAGAAGCATGATAAGGTTTATGATTATATGTGAGTAAGTAGGTGATAACTACCAAACATGATGGCTCTAGCCAATTCTACTTGAATAACTCATTACCATGGTAAATCAAAAAGTCCATAATACATTTTACTATTGATAATTCCTTTGATTAAAGGAATTAAATGTTAAAATTTATAATTTACAACATTAAAAAATAAAAATAAAATTTTAGTTGGGTTTTAGGGTTCATGACAATGGTATCAGAGCCTAGTTAATACACTAAAGATATCTAGGAAGCTTGTGGATAAAAATTTGTTGGTGTTTATAAATATGGTGAGGAAATGAGACAAAAAAATGATGTTGATAATAGTTCCTTAGTGTTAATTTTATAAAAATGTGGATCATAATAATACTAATGTTTACATTACCAATCATGATGTCAAAATGAATGTTGGAAATAATGGCATCAGAGGAAATAATGGAAATGTGCATGAACAAGATGATCATGTCAATATTAATAATAATTTAGAAGTTAATATTAGGTAGAATGTTATCCT
Source organism: Torreya grandis (assembly GCA_037957365.1). Taxonomy (NCBI): domain Eukaryota; kingdom Viridiplantae; phylum Streptophyta; class Pinopsida; order Cupressales; family Taxaceae; genus Torreya; species Torreya grandis. The sequence goes on along the minus strand of JARHVA010003601.1, from coordinate 1,364,433 downwards.
AAATTAAATTTTATGTGTTTTTCATAACATCCAAGTATAAATGGAAGCCTATGGACAAAGTTTGGAAAACCTAGAAAAGGTACAAAAAGGAAATGAATAGGAAGGGGTGCCAAGGGAAGATAATATTAAGCAATATGATTTGGTAAATCCTAAAAATAAATAGTTTAATAAAATAATTCCATACACATATTCTAGTGGAGAAAATAGTCATGTTACAAAATCATGGCTAATAATTTTGATCACCTTGCATAATATGGGTTCTAACATTAATGACCTTGTAGGAGCTTACTAGTTAGTAGGTGATACAACCTTGCGGTGGAACTAATTATGTGATCCAAAGGGTTATGATCCTATGAATTTATCTTAGGATAATTTTGAGAGGAACATAAATAAGAGGTACCTGAATGGGAACTACAAGGATAAAAATAATAATAAATTTTAGTTGTTGAAACAATGAATACTGATAGTTCTAGAATATGAGAAAAAGTTCCTTAGTCTATTATCTTATGTGAAATACATTTATGAAGAATAAACCAAGGTAAAAAATTTAAATCTATGATTTAACACTATTTAACTCATGATATTCACATGAAAAATCCTCACACCTTGGATGTTGCCATTGAATTTGCACATCATGTAGAGGAGAAGGAAAAGTATCGGCTGAAGACAAGACAAGAATATCGTAACAATAGGATAACACATAAGCTTAAGGATTCTATTCTTAATATATATATATATATATATATATATATATATATATATATATATATATATATATATATATGAATTTAATAAATGTGTTACTAGGTACAACATATATTCTATGAATTTATAGAACTCTAATATAGGTTTAAAGCCTCAAAATTGAGCAAGGCATCCTAATGGAAATCAAAATTAGAAATATACAAACTCTTATGGCCATGCCATTGGAGAAAATTCTATTCCACTACCTTCACAAATATTTATGGAATGTTGATAATGTGGTGACAATCATTATATAAAATCTTCATCCAATTAAAGGGTAATCATCCTATGAATCACTAATTTTATGTTGTTATGGACAATAAGAATGCTAATTTTTAGGTAATGCCTATTGAAACAAAAGATATAATTTTTTTAATTTTTCCTTAGATATCCTCATTGATTCTATAGATATTGATAGTTTAATTTCACCTTAAATTATTAATAAATGTAAAACAAATTTATGATTTGATAGAAGGATGAAAGGTAGAGTTTGGGTTTAGTAAGAGGGTAGTAGTCCTAAATTATTTAGAACAAGCTAAATTAGGTTTAGGAGTATTTAAGACTTGATCAAATATGTTTTTAACACCTATTGGGTATTATAACCTAATTTTACTACATGTATTAGTTACAAAATATCAATAAAATATTAAATAATTCCATAATCAGGTGCAATGCCTTGATGATTGGGGTAACTTGGTCTAACTTTAAGGCATAATAAATCCTATGCCTATAAAAATTCTATCAGTATTATAACTAAAAATAGATGTTATATAAGGCTTAAAACTATACATATTGAAATTAAATAATATCCATAATAATAAGTATCTCATATTATAGGATTATCCTATGTTAAGGGAGATTTAGGATTTATTCCCTGAAGAGATTCTTGTTATCACTAAGAAGTTCACCCTTGTAATAACATATTCTTATTCTCACTTTCATTGATACAATGGAAATTATCCAAGGTGTGAGACATTATATTGGATATAATATAAAAATTAAGGGTTGGTTGCCTTTGGTACACTCACCTACTTATCTCTAAACTCTCTAATTTTTGCTTTCTTGACTAAGGAAAAGGGTATAAGGAGCAATACTAAAGCTAAAAATGGAAATGAAAACTAAAAATTAGGATGATGCACCAATGTTAAAGCCAATTATGCTTATAATTGACACACTTTTGAAGATTAAAAAATTTCACATATTCACCTCATATTCATTTAATGACTTTCATAATTATTTCACACATAGGTCTTGACAGACACTCACACCAGCTTAGAAAGAATGAACAATGGTTGAATTCACTTCCAAATTAGGTAGAAATTAAATGTAGACACTTTTTATGACATAAAATAATTATCATTTTATGAATAAAGGTGAGATATTAAGGCATAAACATAAAAAAATTAATCATTCACTAAGTTACATCAATGAATATTAAGAAAACACTTCATGAGAACTTGAAAATGGAAGAAAATTCATCTCTTTATTGCTTCAAAGATGAGGTGGTAAAAATTTTGGAAAATTTTGAGTAAGAAAAAATAATAGTATTGACATAATAATTCAAAAACTAATGTACATATAGAAAGGAATAAGAGAGAGAGAGAAGATAATAATCTTCAGATGAGTCCTTGCTAGTCCTAGTTCACTCCTACTTTAATTGAACCTTCAATTGAAACTTCAAAGTTTCAAAAACACCTCCTAAATTACAACATAGTATTTTAAGAGTCTAAAAATTAATTATATTGGAATATGAAATGGTAATTAGGGAGAGAATATTATTTTTTTGTTTAAAATTCAAAGGTCTCTTGCATGATTTGAAAGTCTTCAATCTTAAAGAGATCTTTAGTTAACTCCTCTTGAACTTGCAACTTGTATTGAACTCACAACTTGTATTGAACTCCTTTTGATATTCAGTTAACTCATTTTAATATTTCATGAATATTGAAGTTTTATTTTAGTTACCTTAACTTAAATCTTGAGTTTACTATATTTGTCTCAACTTCAAACCTAGAGTTCAACTTGAGCTATCTTGCATGCAACTTGCATACATGTTTGGCCTCATGTCTTTTCTAAATTTAGCCAAAAGGGGGAAACATATATTTTTGAATTTTCTCTCTCCCAAGGTAAATTATTTTAATTAAACAAATTTTAAAATTTAAAGTATATAAAAACTGATTTTCGTGAAAAATTTCATGATATTTCATTTAATAAAACTAAAAAATATGCAGTTTTTAGTGTTGACTAACTTGCATAATTTCATTTTTGAATGCCTACAGGTTTGAGTTTTGCCATTTTATTGATTTTTATTAGGAATAAATAAATAATTATTTTTTAAATTATTATAATTAATAACCCATATAATAATTCTAACCATTATATGTTCCAAACCAAACTCTTAAACCTCTCAAAAAAATTCTTTTCTAATTGTCTCTCTTGCTTGCTTAAAACCTTGATACCTATACCTTTAGCTCTCTTCATTTTTTTACTCTAAATTTTAATTAAATAATTTTTTTAATTTAATTTATGCCATATAATATCTAAAAAAAATTATTTTTAAATAATGAACTCAAAAATTCAATTATTTCTCTTAAAACCGAGCCATTGGGGTTTAAAAAGGGTTTTAGAGCACCTATTCTTCTTAATGATTGTTCATAAATTTAAGAAATGTAAAATTAAAAAATGAATTAAATGTTTATGTAATATTTGACCCAAAATAACCATTATAACATTTTAATCAAATCTTCTTCACCTTCATGTACTGAGCATTTGAAATTTGGCTTCGCTAGCTTACAATTAATAGCTAGTTAGAGGAATAAAAGAAACGTCTATCAAAATTTGGACTTGTGATTTGTTAATGATCATGGTTTTGGAATGATCAAGGTTTTAATATGTTTTTTATACATTTTTAAACCTTAAATACATTAATTTAGTATTATTTGAAACCTATACATAAGATACTTTGACCAATGGTGGCAAAAATGTCAACGTTCTTAGTGACTTTGTTGGGATGTTTGCCTACTAAATACTCATGACCAGTAACTCTATCCATTTTTTCATGGAGTTATGAAGATATAACCAAATATTAAACTTAAAATTTCATCCTTAATAAATTATAACACTTTTGTAAAAGCACTTATTGAATTGAAAACTGGAACAACTACCAAATGAAAAATATGCAAGATAACACTTAGAAGAAAGTAGAAATTAAAACAACTACCAGAACATGTGCATAAAAAAACTTGGAGGAAAATTAAAAATAATAATAATATTTAAAATTATAAAAATACACATGGATAAAAATAAAATACTCTTATTTCCTCTCCATATGATTGATGAAGATGGCTAATAAGCTATTGTTTAAGTGCCATTCTAGTTAGACCAACTATTTTCCTGATTGTCAACATATTTGGTTTATTTTCAAGTGAATCAATTAAATAAAACATATTTTAAATATATATAAAATCATAATTTATTTCAATAATTACCTCATGTTTCTCTTTAATACTAATAAAACTCTCCAATGTATCCATATTTTGATTCATAGGAATAACTGCAACTTCAGTGTTTAGTAGCTCACTAAAAAAATGTTCTTCAATTTTTATGAAATATTTGAGATATGTCATATTGATATTAAAATAATAATTTTTTTTCAATATGTTCATCAAAATCTTCTTTCTCATCACTTTTATCTTCTTCACCTTTACTTAGTTCATGCATCGAGCTGCTACCTTTTAAAACTAGTATCACAATCTCACTAGTTGCTACCATATCTTCTAGAATATCTTCATGATAGGCTTATTAAGGATCACTTGATATATATATATATATATATATCACATCAATGGATTAAACATTTTCTCTTTATATTCTAAATTGAATCTCATTTGACCAACATAACTCTTGATCATCCTTTCTTGACAAATTCTACTCTTCACCTGCATGTTCTTATTTTTTCTTCGATACAATAGGTCCTTCAAAAAAGGAGTTGGTGGGAGTGAAAGAGGTTCCATTTTGTGTCATATTAATATAGGTCATTATTTATTTCTCTTAAATGAGCTTTAGGATTGAAGAGGCATTAATAAGGCTTTCATTCAATATTTATTTAAAAGAATGGAAATAAACTTGTGTTAGGGATTCATGTTTTAATGCTTCATACTTCTCTCTCCACTCAAAAATAAAAATCTCACATTAATATTCAAGGAAACTTCATTTTGAGGGATAGGTGGAGGGATCAAGAAACTTAGAAATTTTCTTGGTTTAGCTTCAACAACTTTCTCCTTCTTTTGATTTTGGATAGGTGTGGGAAAGTCTCTTTCTCAAGAGTAGGCATGACATAATAGGGGGTCTTATTAAAATATTTTTTCCAAGATGGAATGGTCTTAAGCTCTTTAATAGGATTAAGAGTCCTAAAACTTGTAATATTAAATCAAGTAGACTCTCTTAAAGTTTCAAGGGGTTCTTTTTATTTATAAATTGGGATTTTGGACTCAATTAATTGTATTGTCATGGACAACTACTTTATTGGTTCTCTTATAGATTCATTATATCTCTTGAATTATTATATCTCTTGTCGATGTATATAGGCATGATATTCAAGCTCTTATTGATTCATATTTTATTCCTCATATTCTCTATCAATATCCATACATTGTCTCTCAGAGTCAAATATTATATCTTGCACACCTTTTTAAAGATGGTTTGAAACATGAGTGGGGGTGGTAGGGGGTAAATATCATGATAATAGTGATTTACTTCTAGTTGAGAGCCACCTGAGGTGAAGCCATGATTATTATCATCTTGATATGAAGGTATAAAAATGCATTTTCACAACATGGAGGATTGAAATTCTTACCAACTAATATTTTTAGGTACTTGGACTGCTTAAACTAGCTATATATAACTTAGAATCACCATTTACTAAGTACTTGATCAATATATTTGATGAAATTTCTTAAAACCATCACCAATCTTTAGCCATAAATTGTTATCACTTAGAAGGGCACCATTGCAAGAACATGTACTTATTCTCACTTCCATTGGTATAATTTAAACTTTCCAAAGCATAGGACCTTACATTGGAGAGAATATATAGATGAATGTATGGTTACCTCTGGTACACTCACCTATTTATCTATAAAATCTCTAATTTTATACTTTCTTGACTAGGGAAAGGTGTAGAAGGAACAATACTAAAGTTGAAAATAGAAATGAAAATTAAAAAATTGGGATGATGCACCAATGTAAAAGTCAATTATGCCTATACTTGACACACTTTGGAGGCTTAAAAATTTTCACACATTAAATTCATCTTCATACAATGACTTTTGCATAAGTATTTCAAAAACAGGTCTTGATAAACACTCAAACTTTATTGGAATGAATGAAGAATGGTTGTATTCACTTCTAGATTAAGTAGAAATCAAAACTAGACACTTCTATGACTTTAAATAATTTTAATTTTATGCATAAATGTGTGATATTTATACATAAAAATATGATAAATAATCATTATCTAAGTTACATCAATAAATATTAAGAACACACTTGAAGAACAACTTGAAAATGGAGGAAGATTTAGCTCTTTATTACTTCAAATATGAGATAGTACAAATTTTGGTAGAGTTTAAATAAACCAAAAGCATGATCTCCAAATAATAATTCAAAAGTTATTGTACATATAGAAAGGGAAAAGATATAGAGAAGATAAGAAGCTCTAGATGAGTCCCTACTAGTCCTAGTTCACTCCTGCTTCAACTAAAACTTAAAACATTCAAAAATACTTCCTAAATTTCAACGCAATATTTTAAGAGTATAAAACTTAATTCCCTTATAATATGACATGGTAAATAGGGATAGAATATCATTTTATTTTTTTAAAATTCAAAGGTCTCTTTCATGCTTTGAAAGTCTTCAGTCTTGAAGAGATCTTTAGTTAACTCCTCTTGAAGTTGTAACTTGTATTGAATTCTTTTTCATCTTCATAACTTTTAAGGAATGAATATTGGTTGAATTAACTTCTAGATTAAGTATAAATAAGACTTAGACACTTAATATAACCTAAAAGAATTATAATTTTCTACATAAATGTGAGATATTCAAACATAAACATATAAGCAACAATCATTCACTAAGTTACATTAATGAATATTAAAAACACACTTCATAAACAACTTGAAGATGGAGGAAATTTCATCTCTTTATTGCTTCAAAGATGAGGTAGTACACATTTTTGAAAATTTTTATTAATAAAAAATCCTAATATGAACATAATCACTCAAAAATTAATGTATATATATATATATATATATATATATATATATATATATATATATATATATATATATATATATATATAATAAAGAGAGATGACAAGAAGCTCCATATGAGTCCCTACTAGTCCTAGTTCACTCCTTCAACTGAAACTTTAAACTTTCAAAAACATTTCCTAAATCCAAACATAGTATTTTAAGAGTCCAAAAATCAATTTCCATGGAATATTTCATAGTAATTATTTAGAGAATATTTTTTGAGTTTTTTAAAATTTAAATATATCTTGCATTCTTTGAAAGTGTTCAGTCTTGAAAAGATCTTCAGTTAACTCCTCTCATACTTGCAACTTTTATTGGACTCATTTTAATCTTTAGTTAAATCATTTTGATATTGAATACATATTGAAGTTTAAATTCAATTAAATTAAATTTTAATATTTATTTGAGTGGATTTATCTTGACTTCAAACTTGGATTTCAGCTTGAGCTATCTCCCATACAACTTGCATGCATGTTTGGCCTCATGTCTTTTCTAAATTTAGCCAAAAGGGGGCAACCTATATATTATAATTTTATATTCCATAAAGTAAATTAAATGAATTAAACTAATTATAAAATTTAAATGACATAGAAACAAAATTTAATGTTAAGTTTCATGATATTTCATTTAATAAAACTCACAATATACACTTTTTGGTGTTGACTAGCTTGCATAATTTCATTTCTAAATGCCTTTAAGTCTATGTTTTAACATTTTATTGAGATTTATAAGGAATAATAACTCAATATTTTACATTTAATACCATTAATAACCCATATTATAATTTAATCCATTGTATTTTCTCAACCAATCTCTTAAACCTCTCAAAAATTTCCTTTTTTGACTATCTCTTGCTTGCTTGCTTAAAACCCTAATACCTGTACCTTTGAATTTATTCATTTTTGTCCTAAAATTTTTATTTAGGATCATGTATAAATGTAATTTATGGAATATAATATCTTTAATTTTTTTATTTTTCAATAAGTAACTCAAAAATACAATTATATCTTTTAAAATTGAGCCATTGATGTTTAAGAAGGGTTTTAGAACACATATTCTTCTTAACGATTGTTCATAAAGTTAAGCTAGTATAAGATTAAAAAAATTAATGTAATATTTAGGAAATATGGGATCCAAAATATCATTATGACTATTTTAACCAAATATTATTCACCTTCATGTACTGAGCATTTGAACATTGCCTTCACTAGTTTACAACTGCAGCTAGTTAGAGGAATAAAAGAAACCTCTATCAAATTTTGGACTTTTGAGTTGATATTGAGCATGATTTTTGAATGATTAAGGTTATATATATATATATATATAACTTTAATATCTGAATTTATTCTTGAAAACCTATACATAAACAACTTTGACCAATGGTGGCAAAATTGTCAATAATTCTTATTGTGTCCAAACATACCACCATTTAAATTTTTAAATAGGGATCCACTTTGTAAAATAAATTTTAATTATTTTGGGATATATTATTTAATCTTAAATTTCTTCTTGAAAACTAAACTAACAAGATGATACTTCTATTATTACAAACCAAAGCTATGTACAGGTTGTCCCTAGTTACATCTCCAACCTTTGGTTTATTTCATGCATGTCTATCTAAGTCTTTTATGATTCAAATGAATCATGAAGTTTGATTATTTAATTTGAAATCATTTAAGGGTTTTTTATACTAACCAACTTATGTGTTTACCAATCTTTCATTTTTTTGTGTTTTATCTTATGTAGATGGTTACTTTGAATTATTTTTACTTTTCACTCGGACCTCTATCGAGTCACCAAATTGATCCATGTGGAATTCACTCAGTCTCTAGGAGATTCAAAGGCAAGTAAAGCATGACTTATAATTCAACTTTCTAAAAACATTTTTATGCCACTATGTGTTGTAATCCTTGTAGCCCATGGCTTTTTAGACACTTAAAAATCTCTAAAAGGACTCTTAGGTGAGTGAGAAGTTGGGAGTGATCCAATGTCATCATCTAATCACTTAGTGACTAAAAAATAAAATTTAAAACATAAAAAATTCTTTGATTTGGTAGAGAAATGATGATCATCCATGTGTCACAATCTTGCATACTTGGTGACTGATAGATTGAAGTTTAGAGTATGACACTCCTAGGGCTAGCATAACAACAAAAACTATACATGTATTAAAATCTCATAGACCTGCAACTATTAAATCAATTTGATAATTACCCAATTGGGTAAAGCTCTAAGATATATCCATGTATAATCATCTTTCTTATAGATCTTTCACAATGATAAAATGGGTTATGACACCCTGGGACTAATAAAGTAGTGATAACCCTCCTTTTGAGGTAAAAATACCCCCATTAATGAAAAATGGGGACCCTTGTGTCATATTATGAAAATTTGTAACTTAAAAGTAAAAATTCTTGATCAGAGTTTCACTAGCATGTTTGCACATATTATTTATTTGAATATCATCCACACATAATTTAGTTAGCACATTTATTTAGGATTCTATGTTAATCTTATCTAAAATGATAACATTAGTTAGTTGTGTTTTCAGATTACAAGGTTAATGGAGTTCATTTGAAATGGGAAATATTTAGGGTTTTGTGTTTAAATGTTAAATTCCCCCTTTTACTAACCTTGGTCTATAAACTAATTATATTCATATTTGAATTTCTAAATCCCTAATTATAGTTAACTTAGGTCCTTTTAATATAAATCCAAATTTTGTTGGAGATTTTTATTTAAATTTATGTGGGAACAATTATCATGCCATGGACTCAATTTAATTTTTATCCTAAATTTTAGTCATGTTTTTTTAACATGACCAAACCTTAGGATAAAAAATCTTAAGCTTGGTCTCTTTTATGTCCTGTGACCCCTTTGTTCCCTTTTATCCTAGCTTGGTTCAAGTAAATGCATGGTACCTTTGTTATAAGGTTTATCCTAAAGCCTTACTCTAAGGTTTATCATATTTATTAATATGATAAAAACCTTAGGCTATGCCTTAATGCTATATCTTTTTATTTTTTCTGAGTCATTTTTATTATGTTAATAACCTTTGTCCAAAGTCTTTATGTCAAGTCCCTTTGAATTCATGAGGTCACTCTAATATGTCTTGAACCTTAGCTTAGGTATTTATCTTAAGTTTATATATTCTCAAGCCTAACTTTTGTGTTTATTTGCAAGATCAATGATCCACATTTACTCACACAAGACTAATCTATTAGAGCATGAAAAACATTGACAATTTAAAGCTTTGAGATGATGACAAGTGTCACAAGTTCATGGATAGGATTTTAAGTGGCCAATGGTGGGTAATCCCTTGGATCATGATCCAATAGAACACATTTACCTAGATATAAGTAATTTGATAATGTAAGTTGGATATTAAACTTTCAATAGAGTATAGAATCCCCAAAAAGCTACCAAGTGACATACGTAGGAAGAAAAATGAACCTAAAAGTGACAAGTGGCAATCCCAACAAAGAATCCCAATGTAGTGTTTAAATTTGATGGTTACACAAACATTAAAAACATTCACACATACATTAAATGATGGTCGTGCAATCATAAAACTTAATATCAATAAAGAATTATAAATCAATGCTTAAAATTGACGACTACATGGATGTCAAAGACATTCACATGGATGTCAAATGATGATCACATAGACATAAATTTTAAAATAGCCATTTAGATCCAAATAATCAAAAAATTGATGGTCCACATTGATTCATGTAAACAAATCAGATGATGTGAGGTCAAAGTTAAATTTTCAAAGGCAACAGATATTTTTTTAATAATTGATGAGCATGGGTGCCATAATGATGCCACACAAGCAAAGCATGATCAATCTAAGGATCTCATGGACTTATGGGAGACAAAGGTATAAATAGGAAAACCCAAGGGCATTTTATGACATGAAGCTTGTGAGTTGAGCTCAAGGCCACCATTAAAACACTATTAAAACCTATAATAATGCCCTAGAAAGTCACAAAGAACCTAACCAAACCTTATGAGCATTATTATTGACTCAAAGGGAGTAAAATTATCACTAGTGTAAAGGTAATTTGATCTAGGAGTGAACTATAGACCACTAGTGTGTTATTTAATGGGATCTACAATAAGGACAACTTGGAAAAGTGTTCCAAAGATGTGAGAAAATGGTCCTAGGAAATAGGGACCTATCTAATGACCTCAACCAACATGAATATAGGTAGGGTACACATTAGATAACTCAGTCAATGACCCCAATACACTTGGTCCAGCTAGAGCTTCCTAGTTTATGAAAAACCAAGGGAATCTTAGAATGGATAATAATAGGATGATGGATATGATTATGACTTCAAAAGATAGATTAGTGGAGCTAGAAACATTAGATAGGATGGATACAAACCACAAAAGGGTTAGTAGATCAAATGAAGGAACTTTTCATTGAACCAATTGTGACCTTGAGCTAATTCAGAATATGCATTACATAATGAATATGGAGAAATAAAACTTATAACACAGGGTTCTCAAAGATAGATTAGTGGACTTAGGAATATTCTTTTATAACTTAGCATTCTAACATTTTAAAAATAGAGTATTCTTTTGGAAAGGCATGTGTAGCTTATGAAGCATATTTCCTATAGGTTGATCATTTTAAAATGTCCAAAAGGTTCTCAAAGAATCAGAAAATGATAGCTATCCTTATTGATTGATAGGATTATCCATCATACCTCATGAAAGGTATATATAAAGAGGTATTGCCAATTATAAATGAGGGGGGGTGGTTATTTTTAGAGCCAAATTACTTTGTAAACTTGGAGAAATTAATATATGCAAAGAATTATGCAACGATTGTTTAGTATTTGCTTGTTTTCACTGTTATCATGGCTTCTCTCTCACTTGTTTGTTCCTATTTTTATATTTGAATGGATCTTATGAAGTCTTGATGTGAATCTTTAAATTGCATATTTTTTGACTTTTACCATAGCTAGGTTGACTAAAATTCCTTAGGTTCATTTCATTTTATTTACTCTTCTTGCATTTGGGCTAATGTTGTTTACTTACAAGGGTAAATATTTAAAGTGAACCCGGTTCTTATTTACATTATTTCCACTTTATTTAGAATTTTTCCTAATGTGTGATAGGATCTAAGCTTATGTTATTCAATGTTACACATTGGTTAAGTGTATACCTAGATGATATTTTAACTCTATCATGATGTTTGGGATGAATATCAACATCTCTTTTCTTCCTTACCCTTCCTTTTGCTCTTTTTTAACTATATCACTCTGGTTTAATTGTCATTGTAAATATCCTTCTTAGATTAGTTCTTAGATTATTTATTGATCATAATTCACTCTTCTTATCATATATACTATAATAATTCACTATTCATAGCATAGATACTTATATTTTTCATAGATCTTCTATTTGGCCATGATGGATCCCAAACACCAGATATTATAAATAGTGTGAAACAATCACTTGTTCTATCTATGTTCCATCAGATATAATAGGATTATCACAACTTACAACTCATGCCTTGAGTTCTTAGGAATTCTAAAATGAGAAGTGTTTTTGAAATAATATAGGCACTTGTGATACACATTTAGGCATCAATAAGTGGAGCTTCACTGGTGTTAGAAGGAGGACCTAAGTAGGTCTTTATAAACCTATAAAATCTTTGCTAATTTTGGTGTGTTTTAATCAAAGATCACTACATTATTTGCATATTTGTGTTCATTTGAGGATAATTATGTACATATCATTGATATTTATGGTTTCAAACCAATTTTTTGTCTCCATTTAGCCAATGATCAATATTATTTGAATATATATGGATATCTATGTGAAGGTAGTTCATGCTTTGTGTATTCCCCACGCTCAAAGTTAGTAATAACAATTTTATATAAATATTGACTAGTTCTTAGCAAATTTGAGTTTATTCAAACTTAGAGGTGTAAAGATACCTCTTATTCATCAATCTAGATGTATCTTTGAGATTATTTAGTTAAATATAGTCATGCTTTACATGTATTTTATGCAAAATTAGATTAACATGCAAACTTAATCATTTTACTTTATAAAAATCTATTTGATGCATCATATTTTAAATATGTTTCAAGGTCACAAGCTAGACTTTCCAAAAGTGATACTAAAGTGAGCATAAACTTTCAAGGTCTCAACCAACTTCACCAAGTTAGGGTGCTCATGTGTTACAGGTATGGCTTGGCTAGTTAGTTTTTAAATCAACGTGATATGTATAATACATGATCTTCTTCAAAATCTTGAAAGGTATTTGCCTTATTTCAATCCTAATAATGTTATCACAGCTAAAGAGCATATTATATCTTTCAAATATGCTTTAAGACTTTTGAATGCTGTTCATGAGGATGTAACATGTAGATTATTACCATTTACTCTCAAAAATGTTACCTATGAATGGTTTCTCAACCTTTAATAGGATTACATAGCTATCTATGATGATTTTAATAGAATATTTATTGATAGATTTGGTAAAATCATTAGTCCATGCATTCTATATCAAAAATTCACCATAATTAAAAGGGATGCTAATGAGACCATTAAAGCCTTTAATGATAGGATCCACAAATGTTTAGTAGAACCATAGCCCATTATAAACCAATAAGGATTTATCCTTATAAATTTATAAGGATGATGTGGATACCATGATCTCTGTGTTCCTAAAAAGGTATCTCCCAATCATAAACACATTATCATTGGATTATGTTGAAGATGTAATATTCAATGATCAAATACAACCCCAAGGTTAGACGATGTATTCCATGCCTAACATCAACTCAAATTGGCCCATACTAAATGTCATTCCTAGTATACCTAATTTAACACTAGTTTAGAAACTAATTGCCCTTGAGTCATGCATATCCTGGCCAAAACCTAGAGTTTTTGAATGACATAACAAGTGGATCCCATCGACAAAATCATGAAACTCTAATGTCTACATCTATTAGTAATGATCTAGTTCATGAGCCTAAGACACCAAAAAATTCAAATGACTTGATATTATAAATGGTCCAAAAATTTAGTGCTAACTTTATTCAGTTCCAAAAATAAGTAGGAAATACAGGAGACGGCTCTAATAAAAACTATGCTTCTGAAAAGTTCAACAAGCCTCTAAATGGGTTTCATGATAATAGAAATAGATCGTCTAAAAAAATATAAATGAATTCTTATGATATAGATTTGGTTGGTCATTTCAATGATTTAAAAACCTTTAAAATTATGACTAACTAAGACAATATTATAGGGACATCTAAATTTTCTAGGACATCTCAAGGCTTCAAGATAAAAGCTTTTGATTTTCCATTTTAAGAGGAAAGTGAACCTAAAAATACTCTAGAATAAGGAATATATATTCAAGATGAACAACCCCATTAACAAGATTAGATACAAGTTGTATTCTCTTTAGAAGATAGATATGAGGATAATTCATATGAAGTCACTGATGGAATATAGGATAATGCTAATGAAGATGACCATGAATAGTAATTACACCAAGATTTCTTGAAATAAATTGAGGTGTCCCAAGAAAGCAATGATGTCCTATAAACCCCAAAACTAGATGAGCTAGAACTCAATTGGGTAGAAGAGATACCTTCCTTCACCAAGGATGAAGATGAAGTGGGTAAAATAGTTTAGGAATTATCATATGACTTCATCAAAACATCAAGAATATGGGACCAACATGTTTTTGATGATAAGATTCTATATGAGAATCATTTAGTTGATCAAGATGAAGAAACCTTTTGGGATGACTTGGAATATTTTTTTGCAAAGATTGGTAGCCCATTTCCACCTCAAAAAGAACCCAAGGAAAACATCAGACTAAATATGTTAGCTAAGCTACCACTATTGAGTGAAGATGATGTAGGCCACTATTTGTCTATGGATGAAGCATAACTAACACTCTTGATGTAAATTAGAATAATTTGAGAGGAATATGATTGGATTTTAAACCCATATATTTAATTCATGTATTGTATAATGGAGGTGAGAATTCAAGATACATCATATAAAATTCATAGACACACAAGTGCTCCCATATGTAAGATGCCATCAAAATAAAACATTCATGCTTCAAGGTTTTATAGTAGACTAAATAACTTTCCATTTGATCCTAGAGGCAAGTAATTTATGAAGCTAGTGTAGGGATTACTTTAGTTTATTTCATGTTCTTTGTGTCTTGATTATATTTATTTCATGTCCCTTGTTTGTATATAGTACCTATTTATATTTGTTTATTTTCTCTTACTTTGTTCCTTATTTTTAAATAATTCCTCTTGGATAGTTCATATGTCAAGATTCACTTGATTTCTTAGGAACTCCAAAATTTTTGGAATGTAGGTATGAACCTCAATCAAGTGTTGATCATGGATTTGGAATGCAAGATACATGTTATAGTTTGGAGAAACTAGTAAGAACTAGTGGGTAGCTTAACTGTTTATATGATATTAAACATTATTTTGATCTAAACTTAGATTTAATAAGAATTACACATGTGGAATGACAGTTTAAATTATTAAGACACAATCATGTTTAAAATTAACAAAAATTATTGCCTGGGATAAAGTTTACAACCATAGGTTGTTTTCTAAAGATCAAACATTTGACTAAATCCCTAAACTTGACTAACTTGGTTCTGAACCTTTTTTAGAAAGCCAAAAAATGACCTAAAAAAATACAAAAAATAAGATCTTATTACAAAATTTAAAGAGATTTTTAAAGAAGAGGTGATTCTAGTAATCTCCATTAGGGCTATGGATGCCTGGTTGGTAGTGGAACAAGGCCTAACATGAAGCTTTCCCCATCTCTATTGGGGATATGGCTGCATGGCTAGCAATAGAGAAATGCCCAATCCTTCCCTAGACAAAATCATCATTCTTTATAGATATCCAAACATGCTATAAGTCAATTTTTTGTTTAAAGTCATAACATCTAGAAGTTGCTCCCTAAATCCCAGGGAAGATAGTAAGTGGAATCAAAGCACACACAAAACATGACTAGGTCTTGATGTTTGATTCCAATTCAGCATATGGAAGATTTGTTTCAACCTTGAATTGATCTAAATAATGATGACTGATCAAGTGTAATAACTAACTTAATTATTAATATGAACTAGAGTCTCTAAATTTTGACATATTTCTATGTTTTACCTAGATGTCACCATTTGTTGAGGTCAACATACCCCCATTTCTAAAAAATGGGGATCTTTGTGTCAAATTATGCAAATTTGTATATTAAAATTGAAAATTCACTTGATCAAAGTGTCACTAGCATGTTTTCACATATTATTTACTTTAAGATAATCTACACCTAGCTTGGTTGGCACATTTGGTCAAGATTCTAGTTTAATCTTATCTAAAATTCTAACATTGGTTATCTCTATTTTTAAATTACAAGGCTAATGGAGTTCATTTGAAATAGGTAATATTCAAGGTTTTATGTTTAAATGTTAAATCCCCCTTTTACTATCCTTGGTCTATACTTAATTAATCAATTTCATATTTGAATTATTGAATCCCTAACTTCAGTTAACCTAGGTGATTTTAATTCAAATCCAACTTAGATGGGAAATTTTTATTTAAATTTATATGGGAATAGTTATCATGCCATGGAATCAGTTTAAATTTTATCCTAAAGATTAGTCATCTTTTTTAAACATGACCAAACCTTATGTTACAAAATCTTATGCTTGGTCTCTTTTATGTCCTGTGACCCCTTTGTTCCCTTTTGTCCTAGCTTGTTCTAAGTAAACACATGGTCTATTTGTCATAAGGTTTAGCCTAAAACCTTACCCTAAGGTTTATCATTATTATTATTATTACAATAAAAACCTTAGGCTATGCATTTATGCTACATCTTTTTATTTTTATGAGGTCCTTTTTTTATGTTACTAACCTTGGTATAAAGTCTTTATGCTATGTCCCTTTGAATTCATGAGGTCAGTTTAATATGTCTTGAACCTTAGCTTATAACTTTAGCTTAATTTTATATATTCTTGAGTCTAACTTTTATGCTTGTTTATAGGATCAATGATTAGTGTTTGCTCAAGTGAGATTGATCCATCAAACCATGATGAACATTGATAATATAAATCCATAAGATGATGAAAATTATCACAAGTTTGTGGAAAGGATTTTAAGCATTCATTGATGGGGCATCCCTTAGATCATGATCCAATGGAGTGCATTCACCTAGATAAAAGTAATCCAATGGTTCAAGATGTACATTAACATTTCAATGGAGTACATAATCTCCATAGAACTTCCAAGTGGCACACATAGGAAATAGAGTGAACCCATAAGTGAAAAGTGGTAAGCCCAAGGTAGTGTTTAAATTTTATGGTCATGTGGACATCAAAAATGTTTACACAGATGTCGAATGGCACCCATGTAACCATCAAACTTAAGTTTAGCAAATAATCCCAAGGTAATGATTAAAATAAATGGATATATAGATGTCAAAGATGTTCACATGGATGTCAAATGATGGTCATGTAGACATCAATTTTAAGATACCCATTTGGATCTAAATAATCAAAAAATCAATGGTCCACATGGATTCTTACAAATGAATCAGATGGTGCAAGGTAAAAGTTGAATTTTCAAAGGTAATAGTCATTTTTATGAATAAGTGATGAACATGGGTACCATAGTGATGCCACATAGGCAAAACATGATCAATCTAAAGATCTAGTGGACCTTTAGGAGATAAAGGTATAAATAGGCAAACTTGAGGGAATTCTATGGAATGAAGTTTGTGAGTTGAGCTCATGACCACCATTGAAGCATTATTAAAACCTATAATAATGCCTTAGCAAGGCACAATGACCCTAATTAGACCTTGTGAGCATTATGATTAACCTGAAGGGAGCTGAATTATTGCCAGTGCCAAGGTAATTTGATCTAAGAGTGAAATATAGACCACTAGTGTACCATTTAATGAGATCTATTGTAAGGAAAACTTATAAAAGTGTTAAAAATATGTGAGCAAATGGTCTTAGGAAATAGGGACCTATCCAATGACCTCAAATGACTTAAATATAAGAAGGACACACATTGGATAAATCAATCAATGACCCCACTACACTCGATCCAGTTGAAGCATCTTAGTTTATGAAAGAACCAAGGGAATCTTAGAATGGACAATAATAGGATCATGGATATGATTATAAATACAAATGATGGATTAGTGGAGTCAAAAACATTAGATGGGATGATAAAGACCACAAAAGGGTTAAAAAATAAAATGAAGGAGATTTTCATTGAACCAAATTACCTTGAGCTAAGTCAAAAGCCACATTACATAATGAAGATCCTACTAGAGAAATAAAAACTACAACATAGGGTTCTCAAAGATACATTAGTGGACTTAGGAATATTCTTTTATAAATTAGCATTCGAACATTTTTAAAGTGAAATATTATTTTAGAAAGTCATGTGAAACTTATGAAGTATACTACCTATAGGTTGATCATTTTAAAATGTCTAGAAAGTTCTCAGAGAATTAGAAAAGTAAAAATATCCTTAATACTTGACAGGACTAACCAACATACCTCATGAGAGGTCTATATAAAGAGGTATTTCCAATTGTAAAAAGGGAGGAGTTCTTAGATCCAAATTAATTTTTAAACTTGGAGCAATTAATATAAGCAAGGAATTCTATAAAATTATCTAGTATTTTCTTATGTTCATTTTTATCATTACTTCTTTCTCACTTGCTTGTTCCTATTTCCATATTTGAATGGCTCTTATGAAGTCTTGGTTTGTATATTTTAATTGTAGAGTTTTTAACTTGTGTCAAAGCTAGGTTGGCTAAAAGTCCTTAGGTTCATTTTGTTTTGTTTACTCTTATTGTATTTGGGATAATGTTGTTTTCTTATAGGGGTAAATCTTTAAAGCGAACTAGGTTCTTGTTTGAATTATTTACACTTTGATTAGGGGTTTGTCTGATGTGTGATAAGATTTGAGATTATTATATTTCATGTTACATATTGGCTAAGTGCATATGTGGATGACATATGAACTTTATAATTATGTTTGGAATGAAGATCAACAACATCTCTTTTCTGCCTTACCCTTCATTTTGCTCTTTTCTTAACCAGACCACTCTAGTTTAATTGGAATTGTAAATATCCATCCTATATTAGTTATTAGATTAGTTCTTGATAATAATTCACTTTTATTATCATAAATACTTCATATTTTTCATATATATATTATTTTTCCATGATGTCTCCCAACTACCAAATATTATAAATATTATGAAACAATCACATGTTCTGCCTTTGTTCCATCAAAGATAATAAGATTATCACAAGTTATAACTCATGTATTGAGTTCATAGGAATTATAAAATGAGAAGTGTTTATTAAACACTCTAGGTACCTATGATACACGTTTAGATATTAATAGGTGGAGATTCACTGGCATAAGAAGGAGGGCCTAAGTAGATCTTTGTGAATTTACAAAATATTTATTATTTTTGGTGTGTTTTGATCAAATATTAGTGTGTTCTTTGCATATTTGTGTTCTTTTGAGGATATTTGTGTACATATAATTTATATTTATGGTTTCAAACCAATTTTTGTCCCTTTAGCTAAAGATCAATTTATTTGAAGATCTATGGATATCTGTGTAAAGGTAGTTAATGCTTTGTGTATTCCCCACATTTAAAGTTAGTTATAGCAATTGTTTAAAAATATTGATTTATTCTTTGAAAATTTGAGTTTATTCAAACTTATACGTGTAAATATCCCTCTCATTCATTAGTTTAGACATATATTTGAGATTATATAGCTAAAAATAGTCATGATTTACTTGTATTTGTGGAAAATTAGCTTAACGTGCAAACTTAATCACTGTACTTTAAAAAGATCAATTTGATGCATCATATTTTAAATAGGTTTCAAGGTCACAATCTAGAATTTAAAAAATCAAGATTGAGGTGAGCATAAAATTTTAAGGTCTCAACTAACTTCACCAAGTCAGGGTGCTTATGTGTTCAAGGTATGGCTTGGCTAGGTTATTATTCAATCAATGTAGTAGGTATAAAACATGATCTTCCTCAAAATCTAGAAAAGTATTTTCCTTATTTCAATCATAATAATGTTATCATAGCTTAAGATTATATTAGATATTTCAAATCTACTTTAATACTTATAAATATTGTTCATCAAGATGTAGCATGTAAATTATTCCCATTTACTTTCAAAGATGATGCATATGAATGGTTTCTCAACCTTCCATAAGATTACATAGCTATCTGGGATGATTTTAGTAGAATATTTATTGATAAATTTGGTAAAAGCATTAGTCCATGTATTATGTATCAGTAGTTCACCATAATTAAAAGGGATGCTAATGAGACCATTATATCTCTTAACGCTAGGTTCCAAAAAATGTTTAGTAGAACCATATCCCCTTATATACCTATTGAGGCTTTAACCTTATTAATTTATAAGGATGATGTGGATCCCATGACCTCCATGTTACTAAAAATGTCTCTTCCAGTCATAAATACATTAGCATTGGCTTATGCTAAAGCTATAATAATTAATGATCAAATGCATCCCCAAGGTCAGATGATGTATTCCATGCCTAATGTCAATTTAAATTATCCCATCCTAAATGTCATTTGTAGTATACCTACTTTAACACCAGTTCATAACCAATTACCCTTGAGTCATGTATATCTTAGCGAAAACCTAGGGTTCCTAAATGGCATTACAAGTGGATCCAATCAACAAAATCAAGAAGCTCTAATTCTCATAGGTAGTAGTAATTCTCTAGTTTGTGATCCTAAGACACCAAAAAATTCAAATGGCTTGATATTAGAAATGGTTAAAAAACTAAGCACTAAATTTATTTAGTTTTAAAAATAATTAGGAAATATAGGGGAGGGCTCTAACATAAATTATTCTTATTAAAGGTTAAACAAGCCTCTAAATGAGTTTCATGATAATAAAAATAGTGAATCATCTAAAAAATACAAATTAAATCCTATTATATAGATTTAGAAGATCATTAAAATGTTTTTAAAACCTCTTAAATTGTGCCTAACCAAGACTATTGTAGAGACATCTAGATTTTCAAGGATGTCTCAAGGTTTTATGATAAAATATTTTTGTTTTCCATTTGAAGAGGAAATTGAACCTAAAGATACTATGGAAGAAGGAACATCTCTTCAAGATGAACATCCCCATGAAAAAAATCAGATACAAGCTAATTTATCTTCAAAAGATAGTTATTAGGATAATTCATATGAAGTCACTGATGGAATAGAGGATACTACTAAAAGAGATGACCATGGATAATAAATACACCAAGATTTATTGAAAGAAATTTAGGTTTTCCAAGATTTTAATGATGTCTTGGAAACCCCAAAACTAGATGAGCTATAACTCAATTTGGTAATAGAGTTGCCTTCTTTCACTGAGGATGAAGATGAAGTGGGTGAAGTAGATCAAGATTTGTCATACGAATTACTAAAAAGGTTAGGAAAATGTGACCAACATGTTTTTGATGATAAGATTTCAGATGAGAATCATTCAGTTGATCAAGATGAAGAAGTATTTTGGGATGACTTAGAAGATTATTGTGTAAAGATTGGTAGCCCATTTTTAACTCAAAAATAACCCAATGAAAACATCAGTCTAAAGATGCTAGCTGAGCTACCATTATTAAGTAAAGATGATGTAGGACACTATATGTCTATGGATGAATAAGAGCTAACATTCCTGATATAAATTAGAAGAATCTAGGAGGAAGATGATTGGATTTTAAATCCATATCTCCAATTCATGTATTTGAGAATGGAGGAGATAATTCAAGATACATCATATAAATGCCATGGACACACAAGTGTTCCCTTATGTAGGATTCCATCAAAATAAAGCATTCATACTTCAAGGTTTTTTAGTAGACTAAATAACTTTCCATTTGATCCTAGAGGCAAGTACTTTATGAATTTAGTGTAGGTATTATTTATTTTCTTGCCTACTCTTTGTGTCATGCTTTTTTTCCTTCCCATCCCTTGTTTGTATATAGTGCCTATTTATATTTGTTTATTTTCTCTTATTTTGTTACTTATTTTTAAATAATTCCTCTTAGACAATTCTCAACGCAAGCTTCACCTAATTGCTTAGGAACTCCACAAGTTCAAGAATGTGGGTATGAACCTTAAGCAAGTGTTAACCATGTATTTGAAATGCAAGATGTATGTTATAGTTTGGAGAAACTAGTAAGGACTAGTGGGTAGGTTAACTATCCATAGAACCTTAAATATTGTTTTGATATAAATTTGGATTTAATAACAATTATACATGTGGAATGAAATTTTAAATTATTAGGACATAGTCATGTTTTCACTTAACAAAACTTATTTCTTGGGATAAAGGTTGAAACCATAGGTGATTGTCTAAACATAAAAAATTGGACCAAATACCTAAAATTAACTAACTTGGTTCCTAACCTTCACTAGAAAGCCAATAATGACCTTCAAAAATACAAAAACAAGATCGTATTGCAAAATTTAAAGAACTTTCTAAAGTAGAGGTGATTTGGGTAATATCCATTAGGGTTATGGACATCTAACTAGTAATGGTGTAAGGCCTATATTGGAGCAAATGATATCTCTATTGGGGATATCAAACATGATGTATTTAAATGTTAATGTTTAAAGTCATGAAATCTGGAATTTTTTCCCTAAATATCATGGTAAACATTAAGTGGAATCAATGTACATACACAAGATGACTAGGTCTTGATGTTTGATCCCAATTTTGCATATGCAAGATTTGTTTCAACTATGAACTGATCTAAATAATGGCAAATGAGCAAGTGGAATAACTAAATTAATTATTAGTCTAAATTAGAGTCTCTAAATTCTAACATATTTCTATGTTTCCCCCATAATTTTCCATTTTTTGAGGTCAACATACCTTCATTTCTAAAAAATGGGGACCCTTATATCAAATTTTGCAAATTTGTACCTTAAAAGTGAAAATTCACTTGATTAGAGTGTCACTATCATGTTTTCACATATTATTTATTTGAAGATCATCCACACATAGTTTACGTTACACATTTTTTCAGGATTCTAGTTTAATCTTGTTTAAAATGCTAACATTGGTTATCTATGTTTTTAGATTACAGGGTTAATAGAGTTAATTTAAAATGGACTATACTCAAGGTTTTATGTTTAAATGTTAAATTCTCCCTTTTACTAGATTTTTATTTAAATTTTCATGGGAAAAATTATCATGGCATGGACTTAGTTCAAATTTTATCCTAAGGCTTTGTAATTTTTTTAAACATGACCAAACCTTAGGCTAAAAAATCTTATGATTGGTCTCTTTTATGTCCCGTGACCCCTTTTTCCCTTTTATCCTAGCTTGGTTTAAGTAAATATATGGTCCCTTTTTTATAAGGTTTATCCTAAATCCTTACCCTAAGGTTTATCATATTTATTAATACTATAAAAACCTTAAGCTATGCCTTTATACTATGTCTTTTTATTTTTGTGTGGTCTTTTTTATTATGTTACTAACCTTGGTCCAAAGTATTTATGGCAAGTCCCTTTGAATTCTCGACATCAATTTAATATGTCTTGAACCTTAGCTTAGAATTTATCTTAAGTTTATATATTTTTAATCCTAAATTTCATGCTTGTTTGTAGGATCAATAATCTGCATTTGCTTTCACTAGACTGATCCATCAGAGCATGATGAACATTGAAAATTTAAAGCCTCGAGATGTGGTCCCTTTTTTATAAGGTTTATCCTAAATCCTTACCCTAAGGTTTATCATATTTATTAATACTATAAAAACCTTAAGTTATGCCTTTATACTATGTCTTTTTATTTTTGTGGGGTCTTTTTTATTATGTTACTAACCTTGGTCCAAAGTCTTTATGGCAAGTCCCTTTGAATTCTTGATGTCACTTTAATATGTCTTGAAACTTAGATTAATACTTTATCTTAAGTTTATATATTTTTAATCCTAAATTTCATCCTTGTTTGTAGGATCAATAATCTGCATTTGCTTTCACTAGACTAATCCATCAGAGCATGATGAACATTGACAATTTAAAGCCTCGAGATGATGACAAGTGTCACAAGTTTATGGAAAGGATTTTAAGTGACCAATGATGGGGCATCCCTTAGATAATGATACAATGGAGTGAATTTTCCTAGATATAATTATTTTAATGGTGTAAGCTAGACATTGATCTTTCAATAGAGTAAAAAATCCCCACAAAACTGTCAAGTGGCACATACAAGAAGTAGAATGAATGTGGAAGTGATAAGTGGAAAGACTAGAAAGGAATACGAAGGTAGTGTTTAAATTTCATGGTCACATGGATGTTAAAAATGTTTATTCAAATGTTAAATGATGGCTACACAATCATCAAACTTAAGTTTAGTAAAGAATCCCAAGGTAGTGCTTAAAATTGATGACTACACAGATGTCAAAGATGTTCACGTAGACATCAAATGATGGTCATGTAGATGTTAATTTTAATATAGCCATTTGATTCAAAATAATCAAAAAAATTATGGCCCACATTGATTCATATAAATGGATTAGATGGTAGGAGGTCAAAGTTTAATTTTCAAAGGCAATGGTCATTTTTTTGAACAAGTGATGAGAATGGGTGTCATGGTGATACCACGTAGGAAAACCATGATCAATCTAATGATCTTATGGGCCTGTGGGAGACAATGGTATAGATAAGAAAATATTAGGGCATTATAAGGTATGAAGCTTGTGAGTTGAGCTTATGACCACCATTAAAGAACTATTAAAACCTATAGGAATGCCTTGGCAAGGCACAAGGACCCTACCTAGACCCTTTGAGAATTATGATTGACCTAAAGGGAGATAAATTTTTGCCAATGAAAAGGTCATTTGATTTAAGATTGAACTATAGAAAACTAGTCTACCATTTAGTGGGATCTATCATAAGGACAACTCAAAAAAGTGTTCAAAATATGTGAGAAAATGGTCCTAGGAAATGGGGGCCTATCCAATGACTTCAAGAGACTTGAAGATAAGTAGGGAATACATTAGATAACTCAGTTAATGAACCCACTACACTTAGTCTAACTAGAGATTCCTAGTTTATGAAAGATCCAAGGGAATCCTAGAATGGACAATAATAGGATCATAGATATGATTCTAACTGCAAAGGATGGACTAGTGGATCCAAAAACATTAGACAGGATGGATAAAGACCACAAAAGGGTTATAAGATAAAATTAAGGAGATTTTCATTGAACCAATTATGACATTGAGATAATTTAGAAGCCACATTACATAATGAAGATCTTTCTAGAGAAACAAAAAATACAACACAGGGTTCTCAAAGAAATATTAGTTGACTTAGGAATATTATTTTGTAACTTAGCATTCTAAAATTTTGAAAATGGAATATTATTTTGGAAAGGCATGTGCAGCTTATGAAGCACATTGCCTATAGGTTGATCATTTTAAAATTTCCAAAAAAATCTCAAAGAATTAAAAAAAGGATAGCTATCCTTAATACTTGATAGGACTAACCAACATACCTCATGAGAGGTCTATATAAATAGGTATTTCCAATTGTAAAATAGGGGGAGTTATTAGAGCCAAATTACTTTGTAAACTTAGAGTAATTAATATAAGAAAGGAATTTTTCAATATTGTCCAATATTTTCTTGTGTTCATTATTATCATGGCTTTTCTCTCACTTTCTTGTTCCTATTTCTAGATTTGAATGGCTCTTATGAGGTCTTGCTGTTCATATTTTAATTACAGAGTTGTTAACTTGTGCCAAATCTAGGTTGATTGAAAGTCCTTAGATTCATTTCATTTTATTTACTATTCTTGCATCTGGCCTAATATTGTTTACTTGCAGGGGTAAATCTTTAAAGTGAACTAGGTTCTTATTTGCATGGTTTACACCTTATGATTTTTTTTGATATTTGATAGGATTTGAGCTTATGCTATTTCATGTTAAATATTGGTTAAGTGCATACTTGGATGATATTTGAACTTTGTCATGATGTTTGGAATGAATATCAATAACATATATTTTCTAACCTATGCTTCCTTTTTCTCTTTTTTAACCATATCACTATAGTTTAATTATCATTATAAATATCCATCTTAGATTATTTATTGATCATAATTCTTTGTTCATAGCATAAATACTTCATATTTTGTCTAGATCTATTATTTGACCATGGTAGCTCCCAACCACCAAATATTATAAATATTGTGAAATGGTTTGTTATTTTTCCTCTATTCCATCAAAGATAATCTGATTATCACAACTTACAACTCATCTATTTATTTATTAAGAATTATAAAATGAGAAGTGTTTCTTAAATACTTTGGGCACATGTGATACACATTTAGTCATCAACACCTCCACATGTCATGATTTCCTAAGCTTGAGGTTGTAAAGGAATTGATCAATAAATAATGATCCTAAGTAGTAGAAATATGATGCTCTTAGGGGAAGAAAAATGTTGTTAAGTGTCATATAGAGGTGAAAAATCACTCAGTGAAAAGTAATAGAATATGCCTAGCATTGAGGACCACAAAAGGCAATGGCACTTCACCAAATAAATTTCAAATATGAAAATAGAAGAAAGAAAAGAAAGCCAAGATCAGTGGTGTCATTAATCCACATAAATTGGTTGATTAAGTGCATTCAATTCAATAAAAGTGAAGAATCTAAAATCAATATATGAGATCAAATAAGTTAATTAAAGATACATTCCATCTGAAGAATAGTTACAAATGTAAATTTGATCTCTCCAGTAACCAAGAAATTCCATTGTTTTAGAGAATAAAAGGTCTTAAGTGTGAATAAATGGATTATGATTCAAAACAATCACTACCCCCTCTCCATATTCCATTATAGGACCTAAGAGGTACATAAACATAAGGTTTGATGAAACTAACCTCAACCATGAATTCAAACATTATTCTACTATATGGGAGGAAGTTGAAGTAGTAAATACTTGTGGTCCTGGAGATCAACTCTTGGATTTTACATGAAAATAAAAGGAGGACTTGATGGAAATAAAATATATAGGCATGTATGATGATGTGAAAAAACCTAAGGTAATGTCCTACATTGGATTATTATTTGATTATTTTTGAATTTCTATCTTCATGGTAAAATCTTACATTTCTACCAATATATCACCTTAGCAGTATATATTAGTGGACCTAATTTTGAAAAATACTATAGGCTCCCCTTTTCTAAAATGGCCTATAATAAAGACATATTTAATTCATATATGTATCAAATAATGCAACTAATAAGTTATGGGAATGGGTTAGCGACCCTAGTACCTTCACAATCAAGAGTCCTATTTTTACTATTCCCATTTCCATCTTTAGGCTTAGAATCCAAATTTCTATGGATTTACTAAATTAAATTTATGGTTTCCCTAGTATAACCTACATTAATGATGATTGGATCCCCTTATTAGACACCATGCTTAGTTATATCAAGGTCATATCTATTAGCGAGATACTTAGTGCCAATTTGATTAGCTAGGTCCTTAATTTAGACAACATACAAGATGATAACTTCTATATGTTGTTGTATCTAGTAGATTATATAATAATTAATATTCACCCAACTTTTGAGGAACCTTGGGAGCCATCAATTGAGTATCTTAAGAACCATATTTATTATTAATCCAATGTTTTTCATATACATAAATTAAGGAAGAACATGACTAGACTAATTGATACATTATATCCAATGGCATACCAAGCCATTTATGGCAAGGATATGCCTAGATTTTCTAACCAAATATGAAGAACCATTAAAAGGATTAGTGACTATTAGATCTATCCAAACCATATGATCATCAAAATAGAGGAAACCAGAGATCTTCATATGTATCTACCTTGATTGGTCTTAGACAAGGTGGAAAAGTAGGAAATTATGGCCTAGCTAGATAATTATATGAATGTTAGATTAAGAAGTACCAAACAAGGATATATCTAGAAACCTCTCATCATCATCAGTAGAATTCAATATACCATGTGGGAACATTTCCATCTAGTGGAAAAAATTAGAACCCACTATGATTTTAAGTGGGCACCTTACTAGTAATGGGATCCAAGGAAAATGGTAAAGAAATATTTTAATAGAATTAAGGGAAAAGTGAAGATTGATTATGACCATATATCATATCCATATAATGAAGTGTTCCTAAATTATTTGAATGATATAGCATTCCACAATAGAATTAACTAAGCAAATATGTATATGGTGGTGGCTAGGCACATATAATATAATTTGGAACCCACCAAAGAATAATCTAAGAAAATTGAGGTAGAGAATTAGGTTTAAAATTCCCCTCAAGGACCCTTCCCATAGGTTTAATCCAAAGAATTAGAATAGGATGGTCCATCAATAAAAAAACCTATGGGAAATGGATATGAAATCAACCAAAGACCTCCCCAATATCTAACCCTAGTGGTCAAAGTTATAGCAATGACTTTAGTTTCCACCCATCCTTAGTCAATAACCACTACTTAGGGTCTTATAGCTATAAATCAATTTAAAGGAGTGTTTTCTATGTTTCACTTTCCTTGAATCATACTAGTCCAATAGGCAAGTCTCCAATCTTTCCTCCCACCTATTTATGGTGTGGATCTAGTTATCCCCTAGCCCAAACCATTACACCCTCACCTCCATTAACAACCCCTTCCCTTAGGCAAACATTCACTTCCCTAGGTTCACCCCCAAAATTCATTATTAATCTCAAATAATCACCACCTATTGTCCCATCACATTCACCTACTTCTATTTCATCCATTAAATCATCAACTTATACTCTTACTAGATCCCTCTATATACAAGAGGAAACAAGGATTTCCTTGTGTTCCTCCTCAAAGCACCCCAGTAAAAGAGGCCTTAGAGGAAAGGTTAGAGGAAGGATTGTATAAAATAAAAGGTTATTAGAGACATAATTGTTGGAAACCATAAGTGAGATGACAAAGAGTGACCCTAATGATTAATGGTTATCAAAAGAGTTTTAATCAGGTGATACCAATATCTTGAAGACTAATACTACTTCAGGACCAAGATGAAAAGTAAGATATGAAGTAGAGTCTAATCCCTTGGATTCCACACATGGGAAATCCATAGACCTATCTATAGCCTCAATACATCTTAACATGGTAATGACACTTGAGGTAATGGTTTTAATGTTTCTTACTTCTCAAATGGTAGGTCCACTAGATCCTCTTTCTTTACTTACTGTAACAACTACTATTTTAGTCAGTGCATATGCTACAAAATCCATTCTATAATCCCCTATCCTATAACTAGTAATCTAGGCTATGGTACCCCTATCCAACCTTAAAAATATTCTACCAGAGTCATTTTCACATTAGTGATAGATTATTTTTGGAATTTGCTCAGTACTCTTCCTACCTATTCAGTCTTTGCCTCCCTAAGCCCTTAGTCCTTTGGAATCAAATATCAAGTTCACTTTGAAGATTTAGTCTCCAAAACCATTTTGGATTCTAAATTTACTCACTCCCAATCATCCACTCAATTGGTCCTATCAATTTTTTTTACAACCTAAAATGAAGCTACAACCATGACAACATAAAAGGTCACTAGTTAGATAAAAGGTATTCCCAAAGAAGGTCACTACTTAAAGAAACACTATTCCCTTTTTCCCTTAACTAACAACCTATTCTCAAAAACCTATGTTCCCTCTAAGGCAATCCCCATATTACAATCCTATATAGCAAGTTGAAACTTCATAATAACTAGTTTTCTTGAAAATCCTTGAATGGATCTAGAAATATAGTAGATAGAAGAATGTAGGTAGGATCTTGTTATTTTTGAACATACAGTAGTCAAGTTTTACTTTAAAAAAGAAATTAATACTATGAGGAAAGTTAAAAGGAAAAATATAATGTTTGAAGGATAGAAGGTGGAATTGGATCAAAGAGAAGATGTCTTCTCTTTGATAAAGAGAAGAAAATTGGTCCCTTCAAATATTGTCAATTACATAGAGGACCCCTACACCTTTGTAAACTCTATGGGGGGAGTAATAAAATAAACATCTAGAGGATTTGATCAATTTATAGAGGCACTGCAAGGAAAATATACCATATAACCTCCAAGAGACACTGTGCATAATATGAAAGGAGTTTCTTAAATGTTGTATGATATTATCTAGTTATAAGAAGTGCAAAGAAGGATTCATAGCCCAAGTGGGGTGATATATTCACCCTTGTTAATAATATGAAGATAACAGAGGCTAGACTCAATTTTTTGATCCAAATAGCCTAGAAAAAAGATTATGACCATTTGAAGTTAATAAATACTCTGGATACATCATGGGCCTTAAAATACATAGCTTCTAAGAGAGATAGTGTGATTATATGAAATCAAAAAATGCAAAAATTATTTCAAAAAATCACTAGTTACAAGGATTAGGACATCAAAATTTTGAGGGAATGGGAATAAATGGTGTGATTTACCCTAATAAGGAATTAGTCCGTAGGGCTACCTTTGAATATCTCTTCCATACAACATCATATAGTTGTAGGTCTAAGGTCGAGGGAGAAATATTTAAGACCTAATAAGACTTATAATTAATGAATTTTTCTAAAATCTAGGTTGTCAACATAAATAACATTTATGTGGAGCTTAGGGATACATTAAAGGCACATAGATAGTTGATAGACATAATTGCCCAAATATTCAAAAGTCCTTTATTAGACTTTGAGGTAATTGACATGGACCTTTAGGAAAGTCACACTCTCTATTTGCAAATTTAGGTGAGTTAATAATCACATTTGACCACCACACCTCTATTGGCTATTTAATTTATAACTACTTCTCAAATGCATGGATTAACCATAGATAAAACTTAGGTTAAAACTAAAACAACTTCCAAGGCCCAAGTATAAATAAATACCATGACCTCCTCGTAGGTCTTTCCACTTGTAGTTGCATCAATTGTTTGTAATATAATGTTGTTGTAACCATGTTTGTCTTAAGTGAATGATTGGCCACATCATAGCCATGTATGTCATAGTGATGTTGAAAATTTGAGTATGTCTTGAAGGATGAGGCGGCCCCATCCAAATCCTATATATACATGTATCTCCCACATTCCAAAGGAAGGATTTTTTTTTGATATTCAATATAGATAAAGACCTTTTGGGTTGTTTTGAAAAATCTATGTTACATAAGTTTCTCTTTCATGTATGTGTTATAGTTTTTATGTTTTTTATCTAGCTTGTAGATTAGTTTATTGATATATGTTATAATAACTTCAATTATCTTGTGGTTAGTTAGTAATGTATTTTATCAATTAAAATGTGCAACAACAATTTGAGGTTGGTAGTCTTATTTTCTTGTAATAAGTTTGCTAGGTTACTCTCTAGATTTATGTAAAAACACCATTTTATGTAAATTACTAGATTGGATATCACCAAAGTTGCACTATAATTAAAATATTTATAGTATGCACCTATAGAAATAACTTGTTGAATTAGACCTTACAAACCAACTAAAAGGTTAGGTCAGATAAAGGTATCTTGAGGAGGTGTCAAGCTTGTTATATTCCCCAATTACAATATAAACCCTGTCAGGAATCTAGAACAACAAACATGCTCTGATTCCACTGTTAGGATCTAGGAAGCACAATTGATTACCATGTACAAGTAACTAAATGCAGAATTTAACCAGAAGTCAAAAGTAACTAGAATTCAAAAATAACACAAAATATGAGAGACAATACCCAATTGTATTAATACTCTTCTAGAAGGAAATACAACAAAGAAGATGCCATAGTATTCTTCCTTACACACCTCTAGGGATCCCACACCTCTAGGGCATAAATAGTAAATCTCTTCAAGATCTCACTCTCTCTCTTACGGTCCCAACACACAACTCAAACACAAAGTTGGTGTTCACCTCCAACCAGTCAGTAAAAATACTGCCAATACAATTGAGTACAGTACGTACTCCAAGTAGATCTCACCTGATCTTGCTCCCTATTGGGTTGCTATCACCTTTGATCTTGCTACCCTACATATCTCCTTTGACCTCACCCACACACACACCTGCAGATCAACCGACCTTACTTACCACATGTAGATCTCTCTACACCCTAAAGAACCCTTGTCCTTGCCTCACCAAGTCTTTATGATTCTCCAAACCAGTACCTTGGTGGATCTTCTACCTAATGTTTCACACCTATAGACCAACCTGATCATACACACTCGGCACCCCTGTGGAACTAGGAGGAACACACCTTGCTCTCTTCCCTCTGAAGGAGCTAACCTTGCTCAACTCTAACTACCAAGAATTAAAATACAACCCATGAGTCTATTATATAGGTCTCATGCAAACAATAATTAGACACCTAATTACAATAATTAGATCCACAGTTCAAGACTAAAATTACCCTTTTAACATGTAAACAACTAGTTCATTAACTAATTGTCCATGAACAAGTAGTTCTGGAACTGCATAGGCGACCGACGTCGGTCCCTATCTGCCTGGAGATGATCAACGTCGGCTGATCCCTAACCGATGTTGGTAGATTCCTATCTACACCTGACCGACATTGGTTGGCCTAACCGATGCTAGTGACTGTGACACTCAGCAACTTCCTCCATGTCTGCATTAGTGAAGCTTTTAGCTCCATAACCTAACAATCTCCCACTTAGAGATAAATAGCTGCACTGTACCTATACCTGTACACCATCTAATTTGTTTCTTGGCTTGTATCCCTCTTTAAGCTCAATTTTGAATACCAACCACCACACACTTATGGTGTAACACCTGTCATCCAAGTAACCTACCACATCTGAAGTACTTGACCCTGCATAGCATGAATCCCTACTGCTGGTCCCTCTCAGATACTTGAGAACCCATTGAACCACTTTCCAGTGCTTCCTTCTCAGATTGACTACAAACTTTTTGACAGCACCCAGTGCTTGGGCAAACTTAGGGAGTACACATGTACTCAACCTCATCATGTGATTAAGGACCCTATTATATGAACTATCCATCCATAGGTGTGCTACCTTGTTCTACATCCTGCACTACCTCCACACAATCATCATGTGAAAACATCAACATGTGATCTTCCCTGTCTCTAGGATTACTCATGCCAAATAATTTTGCTGCTTCTAAATCCTTCATGGCAAACCACTAAACTAACCTTACCCTTAGTTTAGCAAAAACTTACATGTCTGAACCTGCAACAACCTCATCCTCTACATATAGTAACAGGATAATGTCACAACCATCATCCACCTAGTAAGATAAACATAATGGTTACATTGACATTGACTAAATCCCTACTTTGTCATCCACCTGTCAAACCTGTACCACTGTCCTACAGCTTCTCAAGACCATATGACCTGGCCTTCCATCTCACATGTCCATTCTCTCTATTATTTAACCAAGGAATCCATTCATCTTTTAGTGCTTTCATATCAGATGGCAACCCTACCAAATCTCCCATTTAGTTCTACATCCTAGGAATCAACTTCTTCATTCATGCCATGCTCTCACTATTTCCTGGATC
Source organism: Torreya grandis (assembly GCA_037957365.1). Classification (NCBI taxonomy): domain Eukaryota; kingdom Viridiplantae; phylum Streptophyta; class Pinopsida; order Cupressales; family Taxaceae; genus Torreya; species Torreya grandis. The sequence continues at coordinate 1,330,767 of JARHVA010003601.1, read as the reverse complement.
CTTCCTGCTTTACAGTGAGCAATGAGTATAAAGAAGAGGAATAACAAATTTGAGGCTTACCCTTTCATTCCTCCATATGGGCATTTGAGACTCCTTGACAGCTTTCTATCCACCCAAAATCTATTCCAGTGACCAACCTAGATCACCACACAGTCTGTATCCAACTGACATCGGTTCCATGTGATTGTCCAGGTCACCAATTTCGGTTATCATACTGATGTTGGTCTCCACTTGCCCAACACCACTGACTACTATAGTCTGCACATGACTGATGTTGGTACTTGTCTATTTGATGCCAGTTCATCCTGACTGATGCCAATACCTATGTTCACCTGTGAGTGATGACTTTTTACCTGCGAGCTCTCTTTGGATCAAAACCCTGTCCAAATTACCCTTCTAGGATTTACTTAGCCGTCTCCACTGATCTCTGTCCATCATCTCCTCCATAAACACCAAGGATTTCTAGTTCTTAAGTTTATCAAATACATCTAACTTCCTCTTAAGAACATGCATCTCCTTCTTGCTCTTGTGACCAAGCCTACAAAGCCACGTCCTTACAATAAAAGAAGAATCAGTAATATAAGCAAGTAGATAAAGAGTACCTACTTTCTTACCGCCAAATAATTCAAGTGCATCCATTGTGAGAGTTCCTGTGCATCTCTCATCACCCAAATTTCTTGAATAAATTAGCTGCATCTTCAAGACTTAGACCTACATGACCTCCTTCAACACCCATGTGTTGGCCGCCTGCAATTTCAGCCACACTTCCCCTTTGCCAATACTTTGACAAGGCTCACCAACCCCTCTAATTAGGTCTACATGGAAAGAGGAAATAGAATCTATAAACCAAGATTCTACTTTATCCAAGGAACATCCTAGAGCATCCTATGCAACAACACCTACAACATCTGCTTCTTAAGTTCCATCATACTAATATTCTACCAACCAACAATATTTATTTACCTGATCTTTCTTTCCATAACACCGTAATTGACCATTCATGCTTTTCAATTCCTCTATTCTTAGTGTACTTTATTTTGTTATTGCTATACTCCCACTTAATTAGAAACCCCTGAGAGTGACCTATAATCAAACACAAACCTGTTCCCTACAACCTTAGCTCTGATACCAACTGTCAGGAATCTAGAACAACAAACATGCTCTGATTCCACTGTTAGGATCTAAGAAGCACAATTGATTACCATGTACAAGCAACTAAATGTGGAATTTAACCAAAAGTCACAAGTCACTAGAATTCAGAAATAACACATAATATGAGACAATACGCAATGGTATTAATACTCTTCTAGAAGGAAATACAACAAAGAAGATGCCACAGTCTTCTTCCTTACACAACTCTAGGGCTCCCACACCTCTAGGGCATAAATATTAAATCTCTTCAAGGGCTCACTCTCTCTCTTATAGTCCCAACACACAACTCAAACATAGAGTTGGTGTTCACCTCCAACTAGTCAGTAACAATACTACTAGTACAACCGAGTACGCCATGTACTCCAAGTAGATCTCACCTAATCTTGCTCCCTGTTATGTTGATGTCACCTTTGATCTTGATACCCTGTAGATCTCCTTTGACCTCACCCACACACACACCTATAGATCAATCAACCTTACTTACCACATGTAGATCTCTCTACACCCTGAAAATCCCTTGTCCTTGCCTCACCAAGTCCTTATGATTCTCCAAACGAGTACCCTAGTGGATCTTTTACCTAATCTTACACACCTACAGACCAACCTAATCATACACACTTGGCACCCCTATGGAACTAGGAGGAACACACCTTGCTCTCTTCCCTCTGAAGGAGCTAACCTTGCTCAACTCTAACTAGCATGAATTACAATATAGCCCATGAGTCTATTATATAGATCTCATGTAAACAATAATTAGACACCTAATTACAATAATTAGATCCACAGCTCAAGACTAAAATTAGCCTTTCAACATGCAAACAACTAGTTCATTAACTAACTGTCTGTGAACAAGCAGTTTTGAAACCGCACAAGTGACTGACATCGGTCATTGTCTACTTGGAGATGACCAACATCAGGCGATCCCTAACCGATGTTGGTAGATTCCTGTCTACACTTGACCGATGTCAGTTGGCCTGACCAATGCCAGTAATTGTGACACTCAGCAACCTCCTCCATGTCTGCATCAGTGAAGCTTTTAGCTCCACAACCTAAAAATCTCTCACTTGGAGATAAAGAGCTACACTGTACTTGTACCTATACACCATATAATTTGTTTCCTGGCTTGTATCCCTCTTCAAGCTCAATTTTGAAGACCAACCACTACACACCTGTGGTACAACACCTGTCATCCAAGTAACCTACCACATCCAAAGTAATTGACCCTGCATAGCATGAATCCCTACTGTTGGTCCCTCTTAGATACTTGAGAACCCACTGAACCACTTTCTAGTGCTTCCTTCCTAGATTAAATACAAACTTTCTAACATCACCCACTGCTTGGGCAAACTCAGGTAGTACACATGTACTCAACCTCATCATGTGATTGGGGACCCTATTCTATGAACTATCCATCCATAGGTGTGTTGCCATATTTTGCATCCTACACTACCTTCACACAATCATCCTGTGACAACATCAACATGTGATCTTCCCTATCTCTAGGATTACTCATGCCAAATAATTTTGTTGCTCCCAAATCCTTCATGGCAAACCACTAAACTAACCTTACCCTTAGTTCAGCAAAACCCTATATGTCTGAACCTGCAACTAGCTCATCCTCCACATACAGTAATAGGATAATGTCGAGACCATCATCCACCTGGTAAGACAAACATAATGGTTACACTAACATTGACTAAAGCCCTGCTTTGTCATCCACCTGTCAAACCTATACCACTATCCTGCAGCTTCCTCAAGACCATATGACCTAGCCTTCCATCTCACGTGTCCATTCTCTCTATTCTTTAACCAAGGAATCCATTCATCTTTTAGTGCTTTCATACCAGCTGGCAACCCTACCGAATCTCCCATTTGGTTCTACATCCTAGGAATCAAATTCCTCATTCATGCCATGTTCCCACTATTTCCTAGATCCTTCTTGCTCTATAGTGAGCAACAAGTATAAAGAAGAGGAATAACGAATTTGAGGCTTACTTACCTTTTAGTCCTCCATATGGGCATTTGAGACTACTTGACAACTTGTTGTCCACCCAAAATCTATTTGAGTGACCGACCTTGGTCACCACATAGTCGGCATCCAACCGACATTGGTTCCATACGACTGTTAAGGTCACCGATGCCAGTTATCATACCAACATCGATCTCCACCTTCCTGACACCATTGACTCCTTTGGTCTACACATGACTAACATCGGTACCTATCTGTTTGACATCAGTTCCTCTTGACTGATGCTGGTACCTGTGTTTGCCTGAGTGATGACTTTTTACCCACAAGCTCTCTTTGGATCAAAACCCTATCCAAACTGCCCTGCTCAGAGTTACTCAACCTTCTCCATTGATCTCTAGCTGTCATCTCCTCCATAAACACCAAGGCTTTCTAGTTCTTAAGTTTATCAAATACATCTAACTTCCTCTTAAGAACATGCATCTCCTTCTTGCTCTTGTGACCAAGCCTACAAAGCCATGTCCTTGCAACAGAAGAAGAATCAATAATACAAGCAAGTAGATAAAGAGTACCTGCTTTCTTACCACCAGCTAATTCAAGTACATCCATTGTGAGAGTTCTTGTGTATCTCTCATCACCCAACTTTCTTGAAGAAATTAGTTGCATCTTCAAGACTGGGACTTGCATGACCTCCTTCAACACCCATGTGTTGGCCGCCTGTAATTTCAACTGAGCTTCCCCTTTGCCAATACTTTGACAAGGCTCACCAACCCCTCTAATTGGGGCTGCATGGAAAGAGGCAATAGAATCTATAAACCAAGATTCTACTTTATCCAAGGAACATCCCAGAGCATCCTGTGCAACAACACCTACAACATCTACTTCTTCAGTTCCTTCATGCTGATCTTCTACCAACCAACAATATTTCTTTACCTACTCTTTCTTTCTATAACACCATAATTGACCATTCATGCTTTTCAATTCCTCCATTCTTAGTGTACTTTCTTCTGCCATTGCTATACTTCCACTCAATCAGAAACCCCTGAGAGTGACCTGTAATCAAACACAAACCTGCTCCCTGCAACCTTCGCTCTGATACCAACTATCAGGAATCTAGAACAACAAACATGCTCTGATTCCATTGTTAAGATCTAGGAAGCACAATTTATTACCATGTACAAGCAACTAAATGTGGAATTTAACTAGAAGTCATAAATAACTAGAATTCAGAAATAACACAGAATATGAGAGACAATACCCAATTATATCAATACTCTTCTAGAAGGAAATACAACAAAGAAGATGCCACAATCTTCTTCCTTACACACCTCTAGGGCTCCCACACCTCTAGGGCATAAACAGTAAATCTCTTCAAGAGCTCACTCTCTCTCTTACGGTCCCAACACACAACTCAAACATAGAGTTGGTGTTCACCTCCAACCAATCAGTAACAATACTACCAGTACAACTGAGTACGCCACATACTTCAAGTAGATCTCACCTAATCTTGCTCCCTTTTATGTTGCTATCACCTTTGATCTTGCTACCCTATAGATCTCCTTTGACCTTGCCCACACACACACTTGCAGATCAACTGACCTTACTTACCACATGTAGATCTCTCTACACCCTGAAGAACCCTTGTCCTTGCCTCACCAAGTCCTTATGATTCTCTAAACTAGTACCCTAGTGGATCTTCTACCTGATCTTACACACCTGCAGACCAACTTGATCATACACACTTGGCACCCCTATGGAACTAGGAGGAACACACCTTGCTCAACTCTAACTAGCACAAATTACAATACAACCCATGAGTATATTATATAGATCTCATGAAAAAAATAATTAGACACCTGATTACAATAATTAGGTCCATATCTCAAGACTAAAATTAGCCTTTCAACATGCAAACAATCGGTTCATTAACTAACTGTCTATGAACAAGTAGTTCTAAAACTGCACAAGCGACGGACATCAGTCCCTGTCTACCTGGAGATGATCGACATCGGCCAATCCCTAACCGATGTTAGAAGATTCCTATCTACACTTGACCGATGTTAGTTGGCTTGATCGATGCCGGTGACTGTGACACTCAGCAACCTCCTCCATGTCTGCATTAGTGAAGCTTTTAGCTCTATAACCTAACAAACCCCTCTATGTCAAATGGACCACTAATGGTTAACTAGTTATACCTTTAGAATTTAAATAGGTTTTCAAAACCTAAATCAAAATTATAAGAAATATCTCCCATTATTTTCCCCTTCATGAGGTAGGACCATTTAAGAACATGTCAAAGCCTTCAAAACTACTTTGGGAATATTGAATGTGATCCATGAAGATGTAGCTTGTAGGATTTTTCTATTTACACTACAAGATATTACCTATGAATGGTTATTTAATGTTTCTAAAGTGTAGATAAATTCTTGGAATGAGTTCTAAAATTCTTTCTTAGGATAGTTAAGCCAAGTTACCAGCCCTAGTGTAGTATACGAACACCTTGCTAGCATGAAAAAGATCCCAATGAACCCATCAGGGCATTCAATTTGAGGTTCCAAAAGATGTATAATTGTGTATATACTTCATATAAACTATATATTATCTTGGACCTTGAAATGTATAAGAATGATTTATATCCTACCAATTTAGTGTTTGTTCATAAAGCAATCAATGCTACTAATTTGACACATGCTTACTCTGAAGTAATAGAAGTTGATAGATAGATGAACCCCTAGTCTCTAAGCTTAGCAAGGAAAAATGTGTATCAAACCTACCCCATGATAAATATTATTCTAAATTCTAATAAAAACATTATGTCCCATAATCAAACAAAAGTCCATATGCAGTTACCTCTATCTCATGATACACTCAACTAGGATGTAAGTTTCCTAGATAACTCTATCTAAGATAAAATCCCCATAGATTATAGGATTTTGTCCCAACAAACACCTTATACCACCAAAGTTTCTATTTATAATTAATAAAGCTAAAGTATATACCATTTAAAAAATGGTATAGAAATTAAGCAATGAGTTATTAAGCTTGCATAAAATAATGGGGAATGTTTGAGGCCAAAATACCTACCAAAATTTAAACTATCTAAGGTAAAATATGCCATAAAAAAGTTATATAAACAATAAGGAATATCCATCTATTAATGGGTTTGAGATGAATATTCATAAGGCAACACTACCCAACTAGTGCAGAGTTCACAACATAGCTCAATAGAGAGAATTGAGTTACATATAATTATAAATAACATTTGAGATATTCTAAGAAAAAATGGATAAACAAGAAGGTTTTAAAAATCAACTTGAGCCTTATTCTTCCAATACCTCTGGCCACACAAACACTAATATGGTCTTTGACACATGTTATTTTCCCTTTCCAATGGAATAGGAAAATGAACCAGAGGATATTTTGGATGGCATCAATACCTTCCAACACTTTTAGAGGAGTAATTGTAACCTAAGGAGTAAACAACCTTTCAATACTTATACACCTCCAAATAGCATTTCCACCACTCCTCTAGATACAAACATCATATATAATTCACCTCCCCCAAAGGAAAAACTATAAATCATAGGCCATAGAGTCACATAACATAGGAGGGTAAAATATTGTATAGGATATGAAGAAGAACAAATCTAACATCACCTATCATGAGTTGTCTTAAATAAAAAAAAATATTGGGATTTATTTCTAAAATATTCGACTAAAATATCTTATATAGATAATTTTAAGACTACCTAGGAAAATGTAACAATTTATAAGGACAAACTTGAGATCCCACCCTTACTATTGATAGTCAAAATGTTTGGTAAGAATGTTCATAATTATCTATTGGACTTGAGGTTTTAATCCAATGTGATGCCCATAACTATATATAATTAAATAAGTTTGAACCCAAAAAAATAAAAAATGGTCATCCTATAACTAGACAAATCTATAGTACCTTATGTATGGATTTACTGAATGTGTATATATAGTTAGCCTCAGAGCCATGTGTATAGTAGTACACACACACACACACACACACACACACACACACACACACACACACACACACACACACACACACACACACACACACACACACACACACACACACACACACACACACACACACACACACACACACATATTGGTGGTAAACATCTTATTGTAACTTATATTTTAACCATTTGAGGAAATTAAAATCACTCCTCATCTAAGTGGCATAATTCAATCACCTTTAGGCTTGTGGGTTGCCTAAGGAATGGGGTGAATCTCTAGATAGGGCTAGCTCCTTTGATGTACCACTTAGGATTGTAACTACTACTAAATTTTGGGGTGAAAAAGGAGACAGATAAATAAAATAAAAATAAACTAAGGGAGTTTATACACCAAATAAATTTATTAAATCCAAACATATGCATATTGCACTTGAAATCAAGGACAACTAAACATACACTCTCTAATCTATGTCTTCTTGCATCAATCATATATTGTAGGGTTATGGATGAATGTGAAAACTTAGGAGGAATATAAAATATAAATATGAATGGAATAATTAAGAGACTAAATCACTTATAATTTTACATTTCTTGTAACATGTTGCATTCATTACAAGAAGAAACTGTAAATAGGGGAGAGAATGTGACAACTTGCTAAGGAATCCATAGTCTTCACTAAGCAAATTAAACATTAAAGTGAAGAAAAATATTGAAAAATCATATAAGAGGTAAAAATTAGTAATTTTATTGATAAAAATGTATACAAATTATTAGGTATTTTCCATACTTAGGTGTAACATAGAATATAATGGCCAAAATGGCTAGTTCTTATAGAACATGAGAGAGAGAGAAAGAGAGAAGTCCAAGGGTCACAAGGACACTTGTAAAGATGATCCAAGATTTAATTATGTATTTAAATATGATATGGAATTAAAAATTAAAGGTATATAATTCCAATTTTTCATACAAGTCATCAAAGTTATGCAAAGTGGCACAAAACTCCTCTTTTTGCATAGAAAAATTGCCTTCATGATTAGGCCTATTTTAAAATCTCATAACTAGTAAATATAAGGTATAATGATTGGAATTAAATATAAGTAAATAAAATATGACTTTAAATTCATTTTTTTATATGATTGGTCTTTTCTAAACCTCTAAAAGTGAGCCATCATCATATGTTGTTCAGAAAACTACCCTTTCATGCACCCTGCACACTTGGACTCAAAATTGGAATCATTTTTACATTAAAATAAATGGGAGGGAATTAATAAAAATTTTAAATTCCCTCCATATAATTATAATCATTAGTCACACATTAAAATTATCTCACTTGATTTTTTTTATTTTCTTCACTAGCTTGTCCAAAATGCTAGATTTGACTGCCTAATTTGAAGGACCTAGTTTGGAAACTTATTAGTTATTTAAAGGAAATAAATTAATATATTTAGTTATATTAATTATTAATATTACACCAATTTTTTTTTTCATCTCTTAACTCTTCTTGTAGCCTGCACAAAATAAAAAATAGTGAGAAAAACCCTATTTTTACCCCCATCCATACAAGTTTGTAAAACCAAAAAGGTGTGGATCATCCTAGGTGAGTCCTATCCAAGGTAAATTTTTTTTCATGAGATAAATATGTCAATATACTATATTTTCATTCAATCTTCCCCAAATGGTCCTAGTTGAGGGTTTAGTAGGGTTTAGGGTAGTTTTGGGTCTTAAGCATTATTCATCAAAGTTCCACATATAACTTGTATAAAAATTCCAAAAAATTGATGTTATGGGACCTTTATAACCACCCTAAAATTATTTGGCCACCATTCATAACCTCATGGAAGAGATGAGTGACCAAACTTGCCTCATCGAGCTTGTTTCCCTCTTTTTTCCATGTTTGAGTGGGTTTTGGGAAACAATGACCTATTTGCAACATATATTCTCTCCAAAGGATTAAAAAAATATTTTATGGTCCAAAAAAAATGTCTCCATAATATATAATTCTTAAACTCATGTGAAAATGCAATAGACCCCCATATGGGCATTAGGCCTAATGTTGCTTAGTAGGTTTGCCTTGCACTCTTGAGATCAACATGGCCTTTGATGATTTTAAATTGTTAATAATGGTTTAAACACATATATATACATCCAATACATAGGTTATAATATGGTATAACTCACTCGTAGGTCTAAAATTAAAATTAACCTATTGTTTAGTCAATAGACTTAAACTTGTCCTTTAGGTTTGTATACAAACCCTAGTGTCTAGACCACACTATTTGTTTTCAATTTAAAATTAAAGTTTTACATGTTTTTATTAATTGTTTTTAACTTATCAAACCTTCACAGAGGGTCCTCCAAGCTTCTGGTTCATTACTCAACACATTTCTCTCCAACCTACAAGTTTATGTATGAGGGGAAGTACCCACTATCTGAGATAAAACAAGGAGTACCTACCCTATTTGTATAAAAAAAAATTGTGTGTGTTTCATGAGGTTTAATGGTGTTACAATTTTTTTTTTCTCTTTATTCCATGGATAGATCCCCCAAAAGAATTCTAACTCAAAATAGACCCTAGTGAAAAGGACTATGTGCAGGGTTCTCAAGAGTAAACTATGTATATGTTTAACTAAACTATCTCCTTAATCAATATAAATTTTAAAGGGCCTATTATGTTTTTTAAGACCATTATAAATTTTATTCAATCATCATTATAACATTTTTATCTACCAAACACTTTTTATGCTCTTGAAATAACTAGACTGGGTTTACAAACCCTGACATTGTTGACTTGAGAAGGATCTTTATAGGTGCCATTTGATTTATATAGAGATAATATCATAATGAACATATAATACGTATATAAAAGGATAAAACCATCATGATAACCCTCTAATTATTTTACATTCACTTTACTCTCTCTTGACTGAGCTTTCTTTCCCTAGACTGAGAAACTGCTTATTAGAACTGACCCCTATTGTAGGTTGCTCCTTTTGATGTGCTCAGGATTGAAATTAATGTTTATAGGCCAATTTTTTTTTTTTTAATAATTATACCTTTTATAAGACCTTTTAAAATAATCCTTGTGTACTTTTATACCAAACAACCTACTCATTGTCTGCCCAATCACATTCAATCACGATTGACTATGTTTTATGTAGAACATGGTCCTAACTATGGGGTATTTTCATGTTCATAGTACCATTAGATTATTATAAATTATATGAGGTTACTCTAAAATTTATTAATACAAATATCCTATCCAAAATATCTTAATAACCATCCTTTGTCAATTCACTGCCTGTATATCTTGGTGTAGGTGTATATTGGCCTATGTATGAACTATCTCCTATTGGTGCTTGAGACTTGAAACAATGCCTATTCATAATTAAAATGGTTTCCATATTAATTTATACACCATAAATCCATTTTTAATTTAAAACATGAATATATGTTCCATTTTTCCTTGAGGGTGGCAAAAGCCTTTCAAAGTTAAAAATCTATAAATACCATTATTTGGTTTTAGTGGATTTATGAACAACTTTGAGCCTCCCAAACACAAATATCCACTAATCCTTTCCTTATAAAAACTTGAAATTATCTTTTAAATGATAATAGATATAAAAAACCCATTTATATTCTTATAAATGTTAACCAACATGTTATAGGTTATCTCAAAAATACATCAGGACCTCTATTTGCACGTTTTAGGGATTGGAGACCTGAACATAGACATATTATGCTTTGGAGACTCTCTCACCTAAAAATATCAATATATATTCAAAAATAAGTATATCATGGTCTATTTAGTATATTATAGCTCTATTAATAGTCCCATTTCTTGTTTAAACACTTCACATGGGTTTTTATCTCTCTGTTATGGTGCATGTAGGTGTTCATGAAGTTATACACAAGTAGAGGGAAAAATTGAAGCAATATGTGTGGATAAATAGTTTCAAGAACAACCTAGACTCATTTTAAATCCTTAAAACACATGATTTTATTTTTGGAGAATTTGAAACAATATCTAAATCATCAATTTCAATGTGAAGACCCCTTGTAAACCTCCATCATAGAGCAAGTAATGGTGTCTAGTGGTTGGTTAGTGTGGTGCATGAGCTTGAAACCATAAGAATCAAGGAGACTTGGATGAAAGGTAAAAATTGGGTAAATTATAATTTTAAAACATTTATATGAATCTAACATTACCCTCTAAATTTTTTGATAAAGAACAAAACTCTTGGAAATGGTGAAACTACCCATAACTCAAAAAATTATATCTTCCTACAAATTGAGATGATTAGCATATCATAATGTCATGAAACATGAAACAAAGTATGGTTATAATTATATGGAAGATTCAACATCCTTTGAAACCAATATCATTAGCCAAATTATATGAAATTTCCCAAACAAGACAAAAAATTAAAGGGTACACAGATTGATAGGCAAATTTAAATAGTCAACTTCAAATAAATGGTTCATAAAGCAATTTTAATCATTTTAAAACATATTGATATGAAAATTAAGGTATATAACTTTTAAAAAAAAAATTAAGCATTCTACCTAAAACCCATTGTGCTGACTATGCCAAGTATAAACCTGTAACTCACTTTTGTGTGTCTAGAAAGGTGAAAAGGAAGAAAAATGGTTTTGAGAAAGAGATTAAATATATAGATAAAAAACATGGTATTAATCTTTGGGAAGTTTAATAACCACATTTAAACCTTTTCCAAGTGGCACACTTCCCAAAGAGGTCATACAAGTGCTAGACTCACTCTTTTCTTCAATAAAATTGCCTTTTCTTTTGCATAACCTACTACTTTTAGTTACCAATAGTGTATTAAGACTTATAGGGACACATTTCATGTGAAATAACCTTTTTACACTTGCACATTTCCTAAATAACCTGTATAAAGCATTAAATACACCATTTTAAATCCTTAAAATGACTCAAAATGATAAATGAACCTAGAAACTAATTGATCAAAACTATTGAAACATTAATTAACATCAAATAGCCTATAAAACACCTCATGTTAATAAATTATACCCCATTATAATCTTAAAACTCAATTTTTTTACTAGGGGTGCCGTAATTTGACCAAAAAGTCAAATTTGGTCAACACATGCAAGAAGCTTATGGTCTATTACTCAATCGAGATTGGTCAAAAACATTAAATGGGTACATATACACTAATTTATCACATATGTGGCTGTCATGTAAAGGTATTCATAATAAAATTAGGATTAACTAGGATTATAATATGAAGTACTTGATCATTGAGTAAAATGCAAAAAATGATAAGGTTAATGTTGTGTCCTCACATTATAGTATTTACACCTTCACTATGAAACATAGGATCCCATGCTAGGAATTTGAAGGATCTTCATAGCTATAGACTCTAGATTTTGATGGATCTTGGTCTAAACAAGGTTTTGGTGTTGGTGTATCCCTAATAGATCCATATAGGAAATAATATTTTAATGAATACATATTATAGTTCCTTTGCACCAACAAATAATTAATTATAAGGCCCTAATCCTAGGCTTATGGCTCAGCTTGAAGCATAACATTAAATAGCTATAAATATTTGGTGATTTTGAACTAGTGGTTAATCATATCAAAATAAATATTAATGCAAGATGGTTTTTCTAAAGAAATATAAGCATAGATATTGGGACCTAATTGAATCCTTTGAGGCTTTCAATATCAAATCCATCCCAAGGGAAGAAAATTAGGGAACATATACATTGGAAGTGATATCAACCAAATTGGCACCACTCCTAGAGTCCAAAATATAAATATTTTTGATAGAGATAGTGTCTTGTCCCTTGGTCCATAGAAAACTTTGAAGTCTTTGAGAATGATTAGTAGATTATCTAGTTCATAAACAATTCTAAGGCATTTGAAAAATAGATTATAGATGAAAAGTACTTTTAGTGTCTAGAAGTAAAATAACTTAGGAATGATGGTATCATGTAGCTCAAGGAGAATGAAATCCCCATGGGGATGGTATACTTAGAAAGGATCTCTAACTTAGATCCAGAAGCTAGAAGGAAAAAGTATCCAAAGATATATCAATATGATTTTGGCAAATAAAATTTGGGAATTGAAGAATATCCACCCCCCCCACCTATGTTAACATTTGTCTATCTTGCACTCATACTGAATGGAAAAAGTTAAAGGATATACTGATGGATTATAAGGATGTGAACAATTGGACCTATGAAGACTTGAAAACTTTTGATCTCAAGATAATCACTCATATTATTTCCTTAAAACTAGATAAAATACCCTTTAGGGAAACTCAAAGGATCATGAATCCAATTCTAGGAACCCTTATTTATACTAAAGTTTAGAATCTATTAAATGCCAAGATCATATTTTTGACCAAATAGTTTACTTGGGTGCCTAAATTTGTACCCGTCAGGAAGAATAATGGTGAAATAAGGCTATATGCCAACATCAAAAACTTCAAATGATCTTCAAAGAAGGATACTTATCCTCTGCCTTCTCTAGATAAAGTAATCCAAATTATCAATGCATTTGAAATGATGTCTTTCCTAGATTGTTTCTTAGGATATAACTAGGTGATGGTGGAAGCATAAGATCAGATGAAGACATCCTTTACGACAAAGTGGGGGACATATTCTTACAAGAAGATGCCTTTTGAACTTATAAAATTTAATGCAACATTTTAATGATCCATGAACCATGCGTTCCAAGGAATTATTGGTAAGTACATCATCATCTATATGGTTGACCTCACTACATTTTCTACATATAGAGTACATCATTTAAATCACCTCCAAAAAGTGTTTGATAGATGCAAAAGATATGGAGTGTCCCTCAAACCTAAGAATAACATCTTCAGGGTCACATGAAGTAAGTTGGTAGGCCACATCATAACCAAAAAGAATATTTCCATTGATATAAAATGACTCAAGGCCATCTTAAATATACTGCATCCTAATAGCCAAAAAGAGTTGAAATCCTTCTTTGGAAAGATAAACTTTTTGTTCTAATTTATTTCTAAGTTTGTATAAGTCATCAAACCATTAAATGCAATGTTAAAAAAGGATGCCAATATATAATAGACCATAAAGGACAATAATTCCTTCTAAGACATTAATACAACCATTTCTCAAGTGTTGGTATTAATTAGTCATAACTTTACCAAGGATTTCTTCCTGTATTCCTTTGCTTCAAAGTATACCATTGCTACAATACTCACCAAAAAGGTAGATGGTAGTTAACACCCAATTACTTTTATGTGTACTAATTTAGAGGCTTTTAAATTAAAAAATTTGATTAAATACAATAATATCTATACATTATTTAAGGTTATAAATAAGTTTAGGCACTATATATTGAGGAACACAGTTCGTGTTATAGTCCTAGATACAATGATCAAGATCATGCTCGGCCAAAATGAATTGGGTGAAAGAAAGGGAAAATATATGGAAAAGTTGCAATAGATTGATTTGGAGATCAAACCATCCATTATGGTGAGAGGATACAAAATAACATATCTAATTACTGAGATAGACCCATGCATTTGGGTCAAACAAGTTAATGTAGTCCAAGTAGTTGGAGGTGAGTGATCTAACTAGGTCATTCATTGTCTACTCATAGGGTCCTATCCCCCTAAGCTAAATAGATAAAAAATGTGAGATTTGAGGCTCAATTATGCCCATTACATGATAAAAGGAGGAGTCATTTACCATTTAAACTATGAGGGCATCTACCTAAGATGTGTCTCAAGAGAAGAAGCTGTAGATATATTGGACAACCCACACCAAAAACTAGGCAGCAACCATCCTTTCAAGAACACAACGTCCCACAAGATATTAATAATGGGGTGCTATTATCCCACTAATTTTAGAGATTCCCACAATAATGTTAGTACCTAACATGAATTTCAAGTCTTTAGGAAGAGGGAGGTTAATGATACTATGCCACTACACCCTATTATTAAGGGTTATCCTTTTACATAATGGGGCCTTAACTTCATTGGGGTGATCAGTCCTAATTCTTTGATAAAACATAAGTTTATTCTTATTACATTGGACTATTACACTAGATGGACTGAAGTGGTGGCCACTAAGAACTCTAAAACTCAAGATGTCATTAAGTTTATAGATGAGTATATACTAATTAGATCTGGTATTCCCATATATTTGGTCAGTGAAAATGGCCTAGCTCTTCAATCAAATGAATTCACTGAGTGGGCCTATGATAACTAGATAACAATCAATTACTCTTCAAACTTTACTCCCAAGGGAATAGAGTATATGAATCTACAAATAAGAACTTATTGGATACCATTAAGAAGTTAGCCCAAGATACGCCAAGAGAGTGACACCTATTGTTGAAATATGAATTATGGTTAGATAAAAAAAGATAAAAGTAGGACCTCAAGACTTCTCCTTTCTTGTTGGTGTATGGATGACAACCTATTTTACCAACGTCCCTTAAACCACCTACCTATCTATTTATTTAAGACTACATGGAAGATGATCCAAGAGTTCAATCAAGATTGTTGGAAATAATCCATCTTGAATATGCAAGGACTGAAGAACTACAGAGATTCAATAAACACCAAGATGTTGTTAAAAGGTGGTTTGATAAAATATCCAAGATCAAATCCTTTTATATCTTATACCTAGTTCTCATATGGGATAAATCTCATGAAAAAAGGGGCCAACATGATAGGTTCAATCTCTTGTGTATTTTACCATATCAAGTGTTAGATATTTTAGGCAACAATGCCTTATATTTAAAGGACCTTAAGGGTAATAACCTAGCCTTCCCAGTCAATGGGCAGATTTTGAATCACCAATCATGGCTACTCCTACTAAGAATGTCTCTGAGTAATGCTAGGTTTTCTAGTACATGTAAAATTATAATAGGTTTTACTACTTTCATAGTTATTTTTCCTATTTTGTGTCTTTTATTATCATTAGGGGTAATTTTCATGATTTCTAGATTAAACTTTCCTACTTTTAGAATTTTTTTTCCATAGGTCAGATTCCCTATTTTATAGATTAGGTGTCCTTTGTTTCAAAATAACCTCATTTATTCCTTCCTAAATAATCACAATAATATCCAATCTACTATGTTTCATGCACAAGTTTAACTATTAAATCTTTGAGTCAGGCCTTAGAGGAAGAGTAAGTGAAGAAAGTGTCCAAGTGTAGCACACCAACTTGTCAAATCATAGGTTTTGTTTACACCCTTGTATTTAAGGCTTCGAGGATTTAAGTATACCACAATAAATAGACTATAGTCATTTCACAATGAAATACTTTTTAGGTATGTAAAACTTTTTCTCATTGCCCCATGAAAAGTAAGAAAGTTTTTTTCTTTGGGTTAAACACATTTTCCATGTGAACACTTTTTTTAAATAATACCCATTGATATAAAGGCCACTAGTAGGTACATTATGTAAAATTGAATTTTTACTTCTCCCATGCACCAACTCATGGTGGTTCTAAATACTCTCTCCCATTCATATTATTAAAAAAATAGGATCAATGCATACTAAAGAGATATAAAATAAGCCTAAAGAATAAATTTAAAGGTGATCAAAGACTCACATAATGAAATAAGATCAATGTATCACACATGATGCAAGTTTATGAAAGGAGAAAAATGGGGGAATCAAAGGTAACTCTGTTGGGGCTATAAAGACCTAGCTGGTAGAAGAATAATGATTGAACCCCTAATCTTTTTGAATCAAATAAGCCATTTTTAAACCTATATTGTTTTCCAAATCTTTGCTAAAAGTTTTAAAATAAGGATGAAATAAATCACTCTATCACACACAAATCCAAGGTGTAATTAAGGATAGTATGTTACATGTAGTTTTAGGAACCTCTTTCATGTTTATGGTTTAATTATTTATCTATAATATGATCCATGCTCACTTTATATTTGATAACCAAATATTCTAGATTCTTGAATACTCAAGATTATTCCCCCTATGAGTTGCCATTTATTGTGTCCCAACATACCCCCATTTAAATTTTTAAATAGGGAATCACTTTGTTGAATAAATTTCCTTATTTTGGGATTTATGAAAAATCTTCAGTTACTTATTAAAAGTTAAACTTACATGATTAAACTTATATTATTTAAAACCAAATCTATGCTTAGGCTTGTCCCTAGTTACATATCTAGCCTTTGGTTTATTTCTTGTATGTCTATCTATGCATTTTATGATTATAATGATTCATTAATTTTGTTTGTTTAATTTGAAAGCATGATAGTTTTTTTAGACTAACCAACTTATGTTTTTGTCAAGGTTTTCTTGTTTTGAGTTTTATCTTGTGAAGATGGTTTTTAATTATATTTATTTCTACTTTTTTCCTAGACCCATGCTAAGTCACCAAATCTAGCCATGTGGCATTCACTCTTTCTTTTGTATCCTTAGAGATAAACAAAACATGCTTTCTAATTCATCATTCTATATTTTTTTATGTTGTTATATGTTGTAATCCTGCTAGCCTATGGCTTTTAGACACTTATAAATCTCTAAAAGAACTCTTATGAGAGCAAGAAATCAAGATAATGCCAAGTATCATCATCCTACTCACTTGGTAACTTATAGATCAAATTTTAGTTTATGAAATTCATAAGATTAGTACAAAATGATAACCATCCATGTGTCACAATTTTACTCACCTGATGAATGATAGATTGAAGTTTAGAGTATGGCACTCATGGGTCCAATATAGTAGTAACAACCATTCAAATAGATGATCCTATAAACCCATAGTTGTCAAATCAATCTAAGAAGTTTCTAAGTATTTTAGGTGGATAGATCACTAAGATATAGCCACATGGAATCATCTCACTAATTTATATCCTAAACAATGATAATAAAGATTACAAAAATCCTAGGAGTAGAAAAGCAATGATATCCCTCCACGTGTTATGATCTCATAAGCTCTAGGCTATAAAGTAACAAATCAAAAAAGAATGAGATTGGGTAATAGAAATATGATGATATTCATGGAATAAAAATGTTTCCAAGTGTCAAATGAAGGTGATAAAGCAATCAGGTAAAATGTAAGAGAAGACACCTAATGCTAGTTACTTAAAAAGGTGATGATACTTCACTAGGAAACTTCAAAATAAAAAAATAAAAGAAAAGAAATTCAAGGTCATTGGTGCCATTAATCTACATGAATTTATTGATTAAGTGCATTCAATTTAGTAGAGGTAAATAATCTAAAATAAATATATGATATCAAAGAATTTAATTACAAACACATTGTCATATAAAGAATAACTGCTAGTGTAAATTTGATCTCTCTGGTAACCAAGAAATTCCATAGTTTTAGAGAACTAGAGCTTTTAGGTTTGAAACAATGGATTTTGATTCATAACTTCTACTACCCCCTCTACATATTCCATTGCATGACTTGATTAGTACAATAATTCAAGGTTTGATGAAGCTACCCTCAATCATGAATTCAAACATTATTTTTCTATATTGGAGAAACTTAAAGTAGTAGAATCCTAAGGTCTTGGAGATCAACTCTTGACTTTTACATGAAGACATAGGGAAGACTTGGTGGTAATAAAATTAGTAGGTTTGAATGATGATGTGTAAAAACTTAAGGTAATGCCTTGTATTGACCTGTTATTTGATTTATTTATGAATACCTATATTTATGGCAAAATCTTGAATTTCCACCAATGTATCACCTTGGTGACATATATTAGTTGACCTAATTTTGAAAAATACTATATCCTCTCTCTATTTAAATAACCTATAATCAATCCCTATTTAATTCATGGATGTATGCAAATAATACAACCAATAAGTTGCAATAATGGGCTAGTGACCCTAGTACCTACACAATCAAGGGCCCTATTTTTGCTATTCCCATTACCATATTTAGGCCTAAAATCTGACATGTTATGGCTTTGCTAAACCAAATTTATGGTTTCCTAATCATAACCTACATTAGTGATGTTTATATACCCCTATTAGACACCATACTCACTTATACCAAGGTCATAGCTATTAGTGATATCCTTAGTGACAATTTTATCAACCAGGTCCTCAATTTAGACATTAGACTAGACAATAACTAGTAGATTTTATAATAGGTACTATTCAAGAAACTTTCAAGGAACCTTGGGAACCATCAAAATATTATCTTAAGAACTATATTTATTATCAATTCAATGTTATTAATATACATAAATTCATGAAGAACATGACTAGATTGATTGAGACCTTTTATAAAATGGCATACCAAGCCATTTATGGCATGGATATTCCCATATTATCTAACCAAATATGAGAAACCTTTTAAATTATTTGTGACTATTGGCTCTATATAGATAATACAATCATCATATATATATGGAACCAAATATCCTCATATGTATTTACCCTAGTTGGTCCTAAAAAAGGTGGTAGAGTAGGAAATTATATCTTGACTTGCTGATTTTTTGGATGTTATATTAAGAAGTGATAAATAAATAGATATCTACCCACCTCCATTCAACATTGATAGAATCCAATATAGTAGGTGGGAACATTTCCATTTAGTGGGAAAAATTAGATCCGACTATGATTTCAAATGGGCACCTTACCAACAATGAGATCCAAGTCAAAGGGTCAGGAAACACTTGAAAAAAGTCAAGATAAAGGTGAATATTGATTAAAACCATGTATTATATCCATCTAATGAAGTGTTCCTTAATTATTTTAATGATAAAAAGGTCCACACTAATATGAACCAAGTAAATATATAAATGGTAGTGGATAGGAACATACAATATCATCCTAAAACCACCAAGTAATAAGCCAAAAAAATAGAGGAAAATTAGGTTTCAATACCTCCTCAAGGACACCTCCCATAATTTCAAACATGATAATTAGAACATGTTGGTTCATCAAGACAAGAACATATGAGAAGTTGACAAGAATTCATCCAAAGACCTCCTGAATGTCCCATCCTAATGGTCATAGTTGTATCAACCACCATAGTGACCACCCTTCCTTAGCCGATAGCCACTACTCAAGGTTTTGTATCTATAACTAAATCTAGAGGATCATTTTCTATGTTTCCCTTTCCTTCACTCATAATAGTTTAATAGGTTTGTCTCCCATATTTCCTCCCACATAGTTCTAGTTTTTATCTAGTCATCACCACCAGCTCAAACCATTACACCATCACCTCCATCAACATCTCCTTCCCCCGAGAAAACATTCACTTCCCAAGGTTCAACCCCAACATTCACTATTGACCACACCTCATCACCACCTATTTCCCCATCACATTCACCTAGTACTATTTCACCTCTTCCAAAATCAATTTATACTCATACCATATTCCCCCTTGTATATAATAGGAACCAAGGAGTTCCTTTGGTTCCTCCTCAAAACACCTTAGCAAAGGAGGCCTCACAAGAAAGCTTAGAGGACTGATGGGATAAAATAATTTTTTTGAGAGTGTCATAACCTATAATAATAATAGATAGTGAAAATAAGTGGTTTATCATGGAGGAATGGGGGGATAAAATAGAGACATACTTATCTAAAACCATAAGTGAGACCATAGAGAGTGACCATAATGATGAATGGTTATTATAGGAGGTTCAATATGGTGACACCGATATCCTAAAGACTAGTTCAGTCTCAACTAAACTACCTCAAGAATGAGATAGAAAAAAATGATATGAAGTAAAGTCTAATCCCTTGTATTCTACACGTGGGCAATCTATAGACCTAACTCTAGCCTCAACACTATTAGAGGTCTAGATTTCACCCTAACTAAGCAAAGGATTGTTCAGATTCTCTACTCAAATCTAGTTTAACATGGGAATGACCCTAGGCTATGGGTTACCCAATCTTGGGTCAAAATTATAGTATCTTTAACAAGGCTAGATATTATGATGTATCACTTATCTAATTTCTAGTAAAACATACTAAATATTGGGGTGAAAAGGGAGGGAAAGATAACTAAAAGCAAAATCTAAGAGAATGTTGGTGATGTACCTAAATTTATTATTCACCCACTCTATTAGAACCTTTGAAAATAGTAATGAGATAAGCAAAAGGTTGGATATACAACCCAAAATATCTATTATGCATCAGTATTTCATGTAGAGGTTCACCAAGTGATCAAAACTTGAGTGAAGTGATGGAAAGGCCTAATTTAAGGCACTAAATAGTCAATGTATCCACATGATAGTTTTAATAAAATTAAATTAAACACTAAACATGACCTACATCATAAAATAAATTACCAACTAGGTGAGATTAAGACTTCATAAGGGAGAAATCTCTACCACATATGCAAATCAACTAACATGAACACACTAGATAAGCATAATGAAATCTTAACACAATATTCTATTCATTTCAAGGGGTTACAAAGCTCAATCTTGGTAGAGTATAGTCATGCCCAAGAGAGGGATCAATTTTAAGAATTAGAAGTCTATATATATATATATATATATATATATAGAATAATGGAAATGAGGGAGATGGGGAACATGCATGGGAAAATGGAGGAGTTATTAATGATTAATAAATGTGGTGGCAGTTCATTGCTTATTTTTTATATGCATGCCTCCTTCCAATTATGACTAATCCTTTATCAATAATCTAACCTTCATTTACTCCAATAGTCTTAAAACTCCTCTCATTGGTTGAGAGATCCACTAAAAGATAAGAATCTATTTTTAATGATGAGTCATGACTAAGGCTATTGGAGAAAAGATATTTAAGATCTGAATAACATTGAATACTCAAACTGCTTCTCTAACAACCAAATCTCTTTGTTTTAATCTTTCATTCCACCTTCCACTTGCTTTCACTATAAGAACAAATTCCTCACATATTTGATCCTAATAGATCCATGATCATATCTACCTTGATTTGTTGTAGGTACCCATTTTTTAAAGTGAAGACTATGTCAAAGAATGAGACACTCCATTATATCTCATTTATGTCTACATTTGCCCCTATTTCAAACCTGATCATAGGTTTACTATAGATGAAAACCAATATAATCTGTTAGTTTTCATATATCTGTGATGAAAACTTATTAAATAACCTAGTTTCCTTCTTGATCTCTATTAGGCCTAAAAAGACATATTTTAACCTCTAGACATTTATGGATGCTGAGAAATCATCATATGCATAGATATTCTCTAAATAATAATGATCACAGTCATGAAACAATACTATAAACCAGAAAATAGGCCCTATAAGTTCTTAAACCTTCAAACTAGAGGTTGAGACTAAGCTTCAATGGCATCAGGTGCCTTTGAAGCATTACTCTAGTTTGACCTATGGTCACATTTGTTCTTTATTGAAGTCCCTAAATTTAAACTTTTGATATCAACCATTGATATTGATCTGATATTTCTTAGACTATGCCAAGTGTTAGCTTCCCATTTATTCTATAGGATCCTACTAAATTTTTGACCTCTCACTTGCCATTGATATGATTTTGTATGAATAAACACAAGCCATAAATCTTCTACATAATTAACATGCTTTTGACACTTGGTAGATTCTCATTTATCTCCAAAATACATTGACTCTTTGACCCCATGCTCATCATTGATCTAATTTAGTATGATTAAATGTGTACTATATATTTACTTGGACCCATTAACTCTATCAATCATCATACACCATTAGATCTACTATGAGCTCATGAGATCATGCCACTTAGCATCCCCAAATTGGTCTTTGATTTTAGCCTTTGAGAATGTGACACTTATTAGTCTTAGGTGATTCTTGTGGACCTTTATAACTTTTTGACTATAAGGTCACCCTTGATCTTCGATGTATAATCCAACATGTGCCATTAGATCTTCAGGTCCCACTAACACTATTAGCTCATTGCTTTCCATTAGTGATTTATCTAATCTCAGACTATATTGACACTTATTAAATCTACATTCAACCTAGAAACATTTAAATTTAAACAACTATTTGTTGAAGATTAAACTTGAAATCTGCATGCCCATCCCAATATATTGGTTTAAATTTGAATTCTTATAACTTAAAATATCAAGCTCATCAAGTAATAAAATTTGTAGAGCATGATATTAGGACTAATATCATCATGTCCATTAATTAATTTAGATATATTCAACCTCCTAAGGCTATATATTAAATGAATAATTAAGATGACCTATTCATTTTTTCATGATGATTGTTGATGCTCTAGTCCATCACCATCACTTGCTAAATTCATTTGATCATCCATTTCAATTAGGAAACTATCCTTAGATTCAATCTACATTCATTCAGAAGTTTCTTATGTGGGCCAAATTTAGCCAGCATCTTTGGTGACTTAACTAAGAAGCATGCCTAATATGTTGGATAACCTAGACCATTTGTCTTAACTAGTTCATTGGGCATGGAGTCTCCTCTCTGGTTTAACATATTGATCGAAAGATAAAAATAGCTACCAACCTCTAGATAACTCCTCTTAAAACAAATAAATACCAAAAGGAACAAAATAAATAAAAGTTCCTAAGGCACTTATTAAAGGGAAACATCTAACATAAGGGAAACTAACCGAAACAAAGCAACAACCACTAACTAAGTGTGATAGGATAACACTTGGAGAAAAAAAGAAAGAACAAATTATGTACTAGGAACCTAAATATCGAAGACAAAACATAATCCACTTGGTTTAAAAGGAAAATTAATAAACTCAATTAGTCCAAGATATGGTACAAGTTTTAAGGTAGGATGTTTATTTAACATGACCCCTGATGAAACTCTCTTCTTTCCTATCAAATCCCTTAGAATCTCTTGGAGTGAATCATTAATATAAAACCAGTCACCAACAAAGATGAACTAGTCTTATTCTTTAGGATCCTTCTCATATTATTTATCAAATACAATATATGCAAGTGACACATTATCTAAGCATTGTTCTTGATTCCTTTTGGAACCTTGAATGACCTTGTTATCCTTACTATCAACTTCAAACTCATCAATCTCTTAAAGGAGCTTTGCATAATCCACCCAATATTGGTCATTATCCTACATGGAAATCTCTTTCTCTACCTTCTCAAGCACTTGACCTTTACCTTGGAAAAGATCTTCTTAGAAGAGCTTTATTTGTTACTACCAATCATCTAAGAGTGGTTCAACATTAGGTTGAGGTATTAAGTCATTTCTAAGAACTACTTCCACATTGGTTTTAATAGATTCATCTAGGATTATAACCTTTTGATGATTGACTTGCAATTTCTATCCTTCCTCTTTGATATTACACTATACCTTATGCATAGCTACAAAATATCTTCAATATGTTTCTCTTTATTCAAGAAGGTTGAATTGTTCTTGTGTTCACCAAGGGGAGTCCCTATGGTCATTTATTCCTCTTTATCACTCGTGACATGTTCTTGATTGGATATAGATTGAGTTACTTCTTCCTCACTTATTCCTCTAATAATGGGTTACTTCTCAAGAAAGGGTGTGGATTGAGTGACTTTAGATTTTCTTGACTGAATGACTTGGATCCATGATGAAAACTTGGGCTCATGGTTTTCCTGCATAGTGTGCATTGTGTCTTGAGGAATGAAAGGAGGTATGTGTAATTGAGTTGATGTTGTATTTATAGCTACCAATTTTTATTATATATTTTTATCTTTATATTTAATTTCCATTGCAAGGAAGGCCTTAAAATTAGACTTTGATTACTTATGATGGCTGGCTCTTTCAACACAAACTTGCCTTTCCTTTTGGATTCTCTCTTGGATAGATTTCCATAAGGGGAAGGTTGAGATGAGTTGGGGGGAAATATAATGGATTTTAAACTCATTTGGCGAGGTATTATTATTGTTTATGGAAATCTCAACATGAAGATGACATGGAGTGAATGAGGGAACACATGATAGGTAATGAGGTGTTTGATGTTCTTCATGAGTTGTCATCTTTTCCTCAATCTTGGAGAAAAATAAATATATGTAAATTATGTCACCATTATTTATATAATAAAATTTCCTAATGAAAAAAACCCACTCCTTTTATTATTATCTGAATTCCTAACCCCTCTAATGACATGTTTTGGAATTTTCTGCCCATATCCCTTCAACGTATCAATGTTTATCATATTTTTTTCTTGTTTCAATAGAGTTTTTTCAAGGCTATATATAGAATGGTTTGGGGTATGAATAATATATTTAGTAATATCTTGTTGTTTCAATGACTTCTCAAGAGGATCATCATAGGATTGGTTTGAGTCACCATATTTATGGTGAGGCTTTATATAGGGTTGGTGATGTTCATCATAAGGCTAATAGAGATCATGGTAAGGTTGATATGGGTTATGTGGAAGGTAAGATCCATGTTTTTGATAATAATGATCATGATAAACTTGATGAGGCTCATCATATATTTTATATAAATCTTTATAAGGTTGATTAGGCTCATATGGGTCATGCAGATCACATTAAAACTATTGATAAAGAGGTGAATGATAGGGGTATTCACCATAGATGTTCATATCAACCTCATATTTAAAATGATATGCAATAAATAATTAAATCTTAATTGAGGCAAACTTGGGATGATTTTAACTATAATATTTTATATATATTCACCATTAGGGATAACTTATTTACTTTCAAAAGCTGATTGGAGGAAAGATGCACCATTAATCTTTTCACTCTTTTGGACCTGGTCTTACTAGGCATGAAAGAACTATTGGTTGTCTAAGATGCACCCTAGATAAGAATGGGATTATTCAATTCATCATTCTTAGACCTATTCCAACATGGTACTAACCCTAGGCTATGGGTCACCTAAACTTGGGTCAAACCTTCAGAGAAGGCCAACTTCCTTTTGATGCCTAGGAGTTTTAAGGAGGCTATCTCCTCTGATGTATCACTTAGCTCATTTCCACTAAAAATAATAATTAATAGGATGAAATATATTTAAAAAATATTTATAACACACCTGATGGGACCATGTCTAAAAAAGTGGAAAGATTATTGGTGCATCTTTCCTCTAATCAACTTTTAAAAGCAAGCAAGTTAGCACCAATGGTGACTCTGGATCAAAATTTTTGGTTTTAATCAGCATATGTATGTATAATTTAAGATTTTATTTGAGTTATTTCATCTCATTTGATGTATGAGGTTTATATAAATATCTATGGTGAATACCCCTATCATTTACCTCCTTATTAGTTGTTCTAAGTGATCGCCATGACCCAAATGAGCCTTATCAAGCTTAGCAAGAGTTACATCAAATATATGATGAGCCTCATCAAGTTTATCATGATATTTATTATCAATAACATTGGTCTTACCTTAATCATGACCCATATCAACCTTACCATGATCTCTATTAGCCTTATAATGAACATCACCAACATTATCTTAGAGTTCCCTTTTAGTTATCTTTCCCTCACTTTTTACCTGAGAAATTAGTAGATTTTAGTGTAAATGAGCTATGTGATACATAAAAGGATATAGGATCATTAAAAATCCTATATTTCTAACCCAAGATTAGGTAACCCATAGCCTAGGGTCATTCCCATGTTGGACTAGATTTGAGTAGAGGACCTAAACAATCATTTGCTCAACTAGGGTGTAATCTATACCTCTAAAAATTACCTCCCAACATAAAAATGACATGTATGGAAATGTTTCATAATTATCAAGTGGTAGGTACACCAACTCCTCATTATTTACCTACTATAACAACTACTATTTTAGTCAGTACATTTGTTGCAAAGCCCATTTTGCAAGCCCTAATCCTAGCACTAGTAATATAGGTTATGATACCCCTATAAAACCTTAAAATTATTATACTAGAGTCATTTTCACATTAGTGATGGATTATTTATATAATTTTCTTATTACCCCTTCTACCTATTCAATATTTACTTCCCCAAGCTCTCAGTCCTTTGGACTCAATAAGTAAGTACACTTAGAATATTTGGTCTCCACAACCATTTTGGCTTCCATATTTAATTAATCCCAACCATCCACTCAATTAGGCATAAAAATTTATCATGCAATAAAAACTAAATATGCAACCATTACAACACAAAAGGAGGTGGAGAAAGGAAAGCTAGTGATTGACATAGTGACCCAAAAGAAGGTCACTAATTGGAGAAAATTTGTTACTCTTTACCTAAAATAACAACATATTATTCTAATAATAAATTGACGCGATGGTTTTGGCTCCTGCTACTATGTGCGCGAACCCACATTTGAAATCGACTGCTATGATCCGAGCGGCCGGTGAGGTTGTGGATGCCGTTACGAAGGAGGTTCTTCTTGCTAATAGAAGGAGGAACCAGAATACCCGCAAAGGGATTCCTACTGCGGGATTGAAGAAACTATAGCTGTGTGTACGGCCAACATTCCTGGTTCAGGGCATGGACCAGGAGGGTGAACCTATGCGGATGTGGCAGCCTTCGAAGTAGATATACATGATGCTCGGCCTCATACAACACCTGTACCTACTCGTGAATCACCTGTAAGTGCATTAAAACCTATTAGGGTAACTCTAGACCCTGAATTAGCAAAAAATATCTTCCAAGAAGAAAAATGGTTTTCCTCTTTTGTTGCCATCTTCCGTTTCCATGGTTTCTGGCCCTCTTTTATAGATCTACAGAATTGGATTGCTAAGAGTTGGCTGCATATTAAAGACGGTCAAATCTAGCCCTGCGCTAGGGGTTTTTTTATAGTAATATTTCAAAGCCCTGAAGATAGGAAGTCTATATTGTGCCACAATAATTTTTCTTGGCAAGGCAGATTTCCTCTAATGGCCAAACCTTGGCACAAGGATTTTAATCCTCTCTCGGAATCCTTTAACAATATCCCTATATGGGTGTGGCTCCCTTATCTTCCGATACATTTGTGGCAAGAGGCAGTTTATAAAACCATTGGAAATGCTATAGGGGAGTTTCTATATGAAGAAGATAGTACTAAGAGCCACCATTTGACTTGTGCATGATTTCTAGCTGATCTGGATGTTTCAAAGGGCCTTCCTGAGGTGATTTGCATTGATTCCCCAAGGGGTACCTGGACACAAATCTTGGATTATGAGGGGATTCCTTTTAGGTGTAGGAAATGTCATCAGACGGGACATATTGCTGCCCATTATGGTGATGGGAAAAACAATCCTAGACGTTCACCTTCTTGGTGGCCAAAGGATTTATCTGAACATAGCATAGACAAACTATCTTTGGAGACAACAACAAATTCCGAGACCGAGAATGAGGAAAGGTTGCAATCCCAATCAGAAGATGAAGAGGAATCACTGGAGAATCTATCAAATGAAGCCTCTGAGGAGGCTGTAGCTAAAGATACAGCTGAGTCTGAGGAGGAGGTGGTGATCTCTTCCCTTGTTCTGAAGGATCTTTCTAAGAGCCAGACTGTGTTAGACTGTCACAAGGAGTTTATGCCTACTGGTATCCAAAGATCAGTGTCTTCTGAGGCATGGGTTGCTGAGGCAGCTAAGGTAGAAGATGGTTGGACAGTATTTAGAAGAAAGAAGTCTAAGCCTTTGGTACCGCCTCTAGATATGAATCTTCGGTCATGCAAAAAGAAAAATCTGAATTTAAAAGATTCATCCAAAGTTCCTTTCTACTGATTGGTTTTTTGGGGGCAGAAAACCAGTCATTTTTTTGGTTAGCTGGTTACAGATCTAGAAGCTTGCTATTCCATTTGGTTATCTTTCAGATCTGTGTTTTGGTAGCTATTTTTCATGTTCTTTTTTGTCGGTTACAGGTCCCTGTAAAACTTGGTTTTAGTTCTTTTTTGTTATCAGGTTCTTGTGTTAACCTGGCTGGGCTCTAATGTTTATCTTTCTCCTTGTTCAAGGTTTCGGGGTCCCTTCAAAACCTATTTTTACCTTAATCTAAAACAACATATTATCCTAAACCTATGTTACCTCTAGGGAAATCCTGATACACCACTCTTATAGATAAATATGAACCTTTGCAACAACTATTTGCCTTGAACATACCTGAATGGATCTAAAAAATGCATCAAGCAAAAGAAGGTAGGTAGGACTTGGTTATTATTGAATAACCAATAGTCAAGTATAACTTTGATAGAGAAAATAAAACTATGAGGAAGGTAAAAATGAATAATATAATTTATAAATAAGAAAAGGTCCCTGACTCTCCTCTGCTACCTTAGTAGTCTCAGAACTAGGTCCTTATGATGTCACCTTTATGGGTAGTTATCCATATCCACCTTGATCCTCTTCTATAAGGCCATAATTGGTAATATTATACAGGTCAATCTTACTAGATCCCTTTGGACCTACCATACATCATAATATTCTATCACCCCTACATATGGGGTCACCTATGATAATCCCACTGGGTGATACCTAATCCATAAAAATATGTAATCATTAGTTATTTATCCATCATTGGTCCCCATTAAAACCTCTCTTTGATAAGTCTCATGGACACATGAATATTAATTTGAATTACCTATCACATTCAAAACTACTGTTAGATTCTATCTGGTTGATATCTCTCTATAACTATGTCTTATCGACCTATCGGATAACACTTTGTTAAAATATACCCCATAAATCATGTGTCCTCCATCCATCCCCATTAAATATGCCAATATGTTATCCATGTAATATCCTCTACTATAAAATCATATAAAACATGTATATAAAATACTAAGTCACTTTCATGTCCTTGTTGAGCTACAATAATAATATCCAAACTATAGACCACTAACTCATCCAAATCTCTCTACTTCTAGGTTCCCACAAGATGCTTAATGGCTATGTTATCCCATGACCAAATATTTAAGAGTATGGTATAACCAATTATTTGTCCTCCCATTTAGGCTACCAAATGAATATCTTAGTATAGATGGGCTATGAAAACTAACCCCTATGAAAATACTCTTACATGCTCAACCATATTTGTGACCATGACACCCAATCCAACCTGAAAGAACCATTTTCTCTTGTAAGAAAATAAATTACCACTTATAATATCCATAATGGTTAGGGTGATATTATATATCATATCCTCATAGAGACACCTATCCAAGTCAATCCATCATCTATAAAGTCATACCATGACATAACTAGATAATGTATATATTGTCACCACCTAACTAGTTGATCAAAAATATATTAAATAACATATGATCAAGATCTAAATTATGCGACACATATTCTCTATCATAAAAATCATATCTCTAGTCATAAAGTATAAGTAAATCATCTTTGAGTTCTACTTCTCTATATGATTTATCATTAGTGCTCTATCTATTTAGATAAGTGGCATACATGACATGTGGTATATGGTGACCACCTCAAGTAAGACACAGACCTCTACTATTATCTCATGTAATTATCACATAATTTATTTCTATCAATCATGTGAAACAATAACTAGAAGCCACTCTTTTAATCAATAAATGTCAACTTATTATTCCATTTCAAACCAACAACCATACTAAATACCCTCCCATAATATTTTAGGTAAGTACACATTAATGCAACTTTATAAATTATCTTTATAGTATATTTATTTGAAAAACTACTTCTATAATAAAATCACTTCTTGGAAGTTCAAAATCACCTCAACTCAAAATTAAACATTGATTCTTGACTCATTATGAAGTTTATTATCTTATACTCAAAGCTTCTAATGAGCTTTCATCCCCTAGTCTAATTTGAAAAGCTATGTCACATTTTGTGAATCCACATTTATCATTCACAAATCCATGAACTCTTTTGGAAAGCCACCATGAAGGGAAAAACCACTAAAATATTATAAAAATTAATAAAAATGATCTTCAATAGCATGAATATGCATTTAACCCTAGCAAAGTTGGTTTTTATGATAGTGAAATTGTTGCAAGGAAAATCCTTCTTTGTAGTAGCTTTAATTTCCTTTGAATTTAACCCCTATTAAATGCTAATTATTTCAAAAAATTTAAAAAATACAATACTCATCAGGTCATCATGCTCTATGTATATTTGATGCTCTTGATTGTTCTCTCCTTGGTGGTAGTGATGTGACACATGATCCATCTCTATCCAAAAACTACGTGGCACTCAAGAGTTAAATTGATAGAGAAGTAGGATGCAAATGAATAGGTTTTCACCCATCTTACCTCTTATTTAAACCCCCCATTACCACATTTTAAACATTTATACCATTTGTTTTGGCTCATGTGTACATTTTTTATCCCATTTTTAACTCACATCCTTATTTTTCATATCTATTTCAATCACATCAATAATTTTATCCACTTATATATCATTATTTTTACTTCCCACCATTAATAACTATCCCATGATATTCTAACTAGGGTCCCAAGGTACCCTTGACATATACTTTTCATATGATTATAATATATTCCTTTTATCATCAAATAATTATTCTTGTTTAGGGAGAACTACATTATCTTGAGGTCCTAATAGACTATATAGGTAGCATTTAATCACATGGAGTGTTCAAGGTCAGCTTGACCACCATCTTTACACCCTTTGTTCATTAAACACTCAACCTCATATCATTCTATACATTATCCCTTCTCTCTCCTACTCCTATAATTATTCCTACTTATAGAATCCTTAAGATATAATCAATTAATAGATATATCATCCAATCAAAACTTGTATCTCTCCCTAGCATGCATCCTTGCCTAGGATATGTCCAAAGCTCATGAAATTAGTCCATCCATCTAATCTAATCTAGAATATCTCCATGGCATGTATCCTTACTTAGGATACATCCAAATATTGTGACATCACTCAATTAATCCTTTAATCCAATCTTTGAAATCTCCTTAGAATCATTATTTATTTAGGATACATCCAATATTTTTGGCCTCCTTTATTATACTTCATTTATAGATTCTTCCTTCAACTGTGGCATGTCCAAGGTGATAATTTCTTTTCTTTGATTCTCACATGTGTATTTATTATGTGCATTTTCAAACTTATAGCTCATTAGTTATGTTGATACTATTATTCATCATCACCTTTCATATCCATCACATTTTTTTATTAACTCACCCCTTTTCATTTATCTATGCAACCCAAACCTCATTCCACTTTTGAGTGGTAATCCATTTCATTCCTCCCTACATGAACCCTTGAGAGGGCATCACCTATCCTAACATACTAATTCAAATGATAATTTTATTCTTTGAAATAACATTGCTTATTCCTTTTGTAATTTGGGGGGGGGGGTGAATAATTTTACCAAAAACTTTATTTCAATTATATCTAACCATTCATGAACTATGAAATCAACATAGTGATATAACAATGCATAAAGAATCATTCACATGAGCATAACACAAGAGAACACATATATGAGTGGGAAACCCTCAAGGGGAAGAAAACCCACTATGAAATTTGACAATGGACTATATTCCTATAAAAATAGACCAAATTATATTGATCACCAACTCAACTTGGAACACTAACCCCAATAAAGTCAAGCACCCACTTGACTAGGCTTTAACATGAGCTTACTTGCAAGGAAGTACCAACTCTCTACATGACTCAGGATAAACTTATCCACCTCATGTATTTTTGATCACCACACCTTTAATCTTATATTATGGTCTCATTTCAAGACCTCATTCTACTCTCCTATGAAATTTTTTGTTTTCTTATGATGCTCTTATCCAAATAGGCCTAAATTGCCTTGTATATATACAAGTCTCACGATCACACACCACTTAGTCAAACACACATTAAACATATTACATTCACAATATAATAGGTATTATCAAAAAAATTATACATGATTAAAATGATATTTGGACCCCTTTTGGTTTGTAATAACTCAATTAGGCCTTATTTCTCTTTTAGGCCTCATGGATACCTAATTACAATAGGTCTATCTTATTAATGCCAAATTTTGATCTTCTTGGGCCCATATGGATTTTTAATAAAAATAAAAACCATTCAATAACTTATTTAATGAACTCTACTAATATCCTCCATGATTTGTTATACCTATATCTTTAATTCATACCATGAAAGCTTCTTAAGGACAAACCACCCTATTAGGCATGTGTGCCTTAAAATTTTATCTTGTAAAAATGAATCTTAAAATATTTTAAGTTTTTTAAATCTAAAAAAAACATTTATATAGGTTATCCATGATCTTATTTTCATCACAAATTTCTTGGAACACTTGCACTCAGGAGATAAAGGCTCAATAACTTCTCTGTAACTTACTCAAAACTACCAATTTACCTCAAAGACTAGTCATGGTGACTTAGACATCCAACACCTATGTAGACACTTTACATGAATCCTCATGAAATTAAATGGTCATATGATATATATATATATATATATATATATATATATATATATATATAACATCATCAAATGAAAAATTCATATGGTCTCATTCTAAATATTGGTCTTGTAGACCAATTTGTTGACCCTATATCACATAGTCTTATTTGAACTAGACAGGTCATTTTGTGAGTAAATTTTCACCATATTAACTAATATACAAAAATTATTTCAATAATTAACATGACATAAAATTCATAAATAAACTCTTCATTCACTTTTTTGCATCAATCTGACATGTTTAGACCCTCAAATCCATCTTCTTATCTCTTCCTGGGTTTTTCATTATTCACACCATTAGGTCTGTCTATGACTAGATAACTTGGATGACCAAAATATCACACTTTAATGATGTAAACTATCTACAAACCATCATGGAAATATATTATGATTCTATAGCTTCTTCTTCAATTCATTTAATTTTCTTGACTAATGTAACTTTTTAGACCTATAATAAGTTATTGATAAATAACCCTGTATCTATGCATTTTTTCTCTCATCTGACTAACCAAAACCATTTTGAGGTACCTATGAGATTCAAATACATTATACAGTAGTGTTTCTAGGAATTTGAATCCATTCTAAGCTGATTTGAACAAGATATTTCACATCGGGTCCTTATTAGGGTTTTATGGAGGTTTAACGCATGTTTTGGTGTTAATGATTATTCATAAAAGACTACCCCTTAAATCCAAAACCAATACCTAAAGATATTATCTAAAACCCTTACACATCTCTCCTTAATAGCTTATTTTCCCATGTAGAGGTTACACATTCCAATGAACATCTTAAAGTGCCTATCAAATCTTACGACCTCATTTTGTGATCTTGAGAAGGCTTAAAAGAGTTTTTTTTATAAAATTTCATTAAATTAAACCATGACCTCAAACTTTGTGAACGTGACTAAAAAAATTAAGTTATCTCTATCCATTATAACATATTCAAGTTTGCTTTGAAATCTGATCTTCATACCTCATTAGGCTAGGTAGGGTCTAAGATAGGTTTAGGTGTAGTCTTAATCTAAAGGTCCTACCCCTATACGCTCACCTTAAAAATATCATGAATGCTTAAATGCATACCATACATGCTCAAACCGTGCCATAGAGACTTCATATTTTTATTTTCATCAATTTTCATGCACACACCTCTTCATGTTATGATTAGGCTCATGACTAGGCTTCTTATGAACTTTGTCATCAATGACTTGTACACTCATGAAAACATAAGACATAAATTTCCTTCAAATTCTATTAATTTCCTTAAAATTATCTCTTTCTCTTTCTCTCATGACATCATTCTCTCAAGACAACACTCTCCTATGTATCTTGTCACATCACACATTGGCATACTAGGCTTAGTCATATTTGACACCATCCTTTAGAAGATGCACATTTGACACCAATGACAATTATCAATAATATCCCTCTTTGTTATTGATGGAAATCACTCTCAAAATCTTATTTCAACAAGCAATGTCTCCATCATTATAAACTTTGTACCCCTTTGACATTAATGACAAAGAGATTCCTACAACTTCTTGGATAATACTTCTTCAACCAAAACACTCAACACATAGGATTATAAGACAATGAATCATCATACACACATGCTCCCCTATCTCCATATATACCTTATAAACATTAATCACCTATTTTTAGAGATAATTAACCACTCAATTAGCTCCCCCTAAGAGATTGACTTCCTTAATGACTATTATGGGAAGGAACTACACCTAATTCCTATCATAAATGTCCAAATGTTTCCTTTAGAAGTGGCTTGGTCAAAATGTATACAATCTAATCCTTTGTATAAAAATATTCAAGTTTAACTCTTTTTTCACTTACCTATTCTCTTAATAAATGATATCTGATGGGAATGTGTAAGTCATTGAGTATAGAAAAGGTTCTTTGAGATTCTTATAACACTTGTATTATCACAATAGATAGGGATAGGACTATCATACTCCACCTTGTAGTATTTTAAGGTACATCTCATCCATAGGACCTGAGTGCAACATGAATTTTCTATGATGGATTTAGCCTAACAAGTAGATAATTCCAAAAAGGGTTATTTATTACTCATATGATACTAAGAATTCTCATAAAAATAAATATCCTCTAATTTTTCTCTTCCTATCATCTATACTCCCTACCCAATCTGTATCTCTATAGGCTATCAATTCAAAATCTTTACTCCTAAGATACCATAATTGAAACTCTAAATTCCCCTTGAGATACCTACATATCCTTTTTACTTCTTGAATATGATTTTCCTTTGGGTCTACTTGAAACCTTCCCACAAGACCTACATATTGCATGATGCTAGGTCTAGAGGTAGTAGTGTACAACAAACTTCCAATCATTGACCTATATGATGTCTGATTGACCTTTGGAGATTCATATTCCTTGATCAACTTAGACCCTATGATCATAGGTGTGAGAACTACCTTGAAATATTATATCTCAAATTTCTTCAACATCTCTCTTATGTACTTAACTTGTGAGATGAATATACCTCTTTCTAATTGATTGAGTTTTATCCCAAGAAAGAATGATAGTTCCCCTAGCATAGACATCTCAAACTACTTCTTCATCACATCTATAAAGGCCTTAGTCATACTCTCATTTTTTCCACCAAATATGATGTCATACAAATAGATAACTACTATTAAATGATGGTCATCTTCTATCTTTATGAATAGATTACTATTTGCAACTTCTCTTTTGAATGCTTGATCCAATAGATACCTATATAATGTAGCATACCAAGCTCTACGAGCTTGTTTTAGACCATAAAGAGTCTTTTCAATCTATAAACATATTCCTTATTACTTGATAGTGATAAACCCTTAAGTTGCTTTATGTACACATCCTCTTATAAATTCCCATTCAAAAAGGTAGATTTAACATCCATCTAGTACACCTTGAACCCTTTGAATCTTTCATATGATAGAAACAATCTAATAACTTATAATATTTGTATCGGAGAAAAAATTTCCTCAAAGTATACTCCTTTTACTTGGGCATACCCATTTTATACCAATATTTCCTTATTCCTAGTGACTTCTACATTTTCATTCAACTTGTTCCTAAACACCCATTTAGTACCAATGACATATTTTTTTTTAGGCCTAGGAACTAGTTACTATGTCTCATTCTTTTTTATTTGGTCTAACTTCTTATTCATAACACCTATCCAAAACTTGTCTTTTCTTACTTATAAAACATTTTTATGTTCAATATTAGAAATATAGAAACATTCTCTTGATTTAGGTTACTTACTAGTCTTATTCTTGTTTCCATACCTACATCCTTGTTGTCAATGATTTGAGATTCAAGAGATCTCTTTGAAGATATATTGAGGGTATTTTTGAGTCTGGTATTTATTTAATTTATTCTTCTTCCTCCTCAATATCTATTATTTCCTCTTCATTTTTAAATTCTATATTATTTGATGTATCCTTTGAGTGTGATTGTGATTTATTTGTCTCATTAATCTTCACATTGGTGCTTTCCTCTATCTTCTACCAACTATTCTTATACCATCTATAGGCTGAGATTATTGGTGAGTATTCTCAAAATATACCTTCATCAGACCTAGAGTCAAACTTACCTAAGTCTTCCTCATCTATTTTGATGAAACATTTTCTCCAAAACACTTTAAAGTGTTCCACATTAGTAGGTCTATCTTTCCACAATTCATAAGGAGTCTTATTTCCATTAGTCCTTATCTCTCCTATATTTGAAATGTAGACTGTAGTGCTCACTACCTCTCTCAAGTATCCATCAAATAATTTAGACTTATTTATCATAAATGTTTCCATTTCTTAAACTATCCTATTATTTATTTCCACTACCCCATTATACTAAGGTGTCCTAGCTATTGAGAACTATCTCCTTATCCATTAGACCTCACAAAAGCATCAAACTCATTTGACCAAAACTATCCTCCTCTATTAGATCTCAAGTATTTGATCTTTCCATTCTCATCATTATTAATAAGATCCTTTAATGCCTTAAACTTATCAAGAGTTTCTGACTTTTATTTCAAGAATGCTACCCAAGTCATTCTTGTGTAGTCATCTATGAAAAGTATGAAATAGTTATCCCCTTGAATTATTTAGATTCTTTTAGTTCAACAAATATCAGTATTTATTACCTCTATAGGTTTTTTAGTAGAGTAATCTTTGTACTTGAACCTTTATCTAGTCTTCTTACCATGTTGACATGCCTTACAAATTGTTTTTGTAGGTTTGGTGATCTTAGAAATGTTATTCATAGACTTATTAAATCTTAACTTGACCATATTATCAAATTTTAGATGTTCCAACCTTTTATACCATATACAGCATTCATCCATATTACTCATAAATCATCTCTCCTTATTGATCTCATTCAAGACATATAGATTGTTCTTAGTCCTCTTAACATTGGTAATTAGCCTTCCTAATTTGGCTATCCTTATCTCACACCCTTTGTCATGAAATTTTAGTGTGTGTCCTTGGTTGTAAAATTGAATTACACTAAGCATGTTATGTTTCAAACTTTCCACATACAACACATTCTCTATATTCATCTTCCCATTGTTCAAACTCAAGATACCCTTTCCAACTATATTAGTAGTTGTGTTATCTCCAAATATCATTGTTCTTGTAGCATTATTCTTTAATGAGATGAGCTTTCTCTTATACCTTGTCATGTGGCTTGAGAAACCACTATCTATATACCCTTTCATGCCTTCATCTTGAGTGTGAAAGGCAATTTGAGCTAACATAGATTCTTCATCTTTAGACTTATGCTCCTCCTTCACCTTGTCTATAGAGTCTAACTTCTTGATCCACTTCTCAATGGTATGAATGCATACCCTTTTGTCTTGATTTACCTTCCTTATATGCCTCATATTGTATTCCATTGAAATATGTCCTCTTTGATCACACTTATAACACAATTTTTCTTCTATTGTAGAGATGTGTATTCATCCTATTCCTCCATAAAGAATTGATTCTAGAATTATGTCTACAATCCATAACCCTATGTCCATATTGATTAAATGAGAAATATTAACCATTGAAGAGATTAAAATACCTTGTATATCTAATATTAAATTATGTACCTCTACCTATGTTGTCTCTTGAAGGAGTCAAGTTCTTCTTGATTTGTTGATGATCAACTTGAGTCTCATATTGGAGAGATTCTACATAGGTTTGAGTTTACTTGTTTTCCTTTTGATATTATTTGAA
Source organism: Torreya grandis (assembly GCA_037957365.1). Classification (NCBI taxonomy): domain Eukaryota; kingdom Viridiplantae; phylum Streptophyta; class Pinopsida; order Cupressales; family Taxaceae; genus Torreya; species Torreya grandis. Next base: position 1,292,079 of record JARHVA010003601.1, on the reverse strand, counting down.
CCTAGTACTTATCTTGTCATGTGGATACCTTAAAGTATTTATAATATCACCAAAGACTTCAGTTCTCTTTTGAAATCATTGATGTATCTTCAAATTGACTATTCTCTGATCTAATTTTACCTTCAAGGATTCCATCTTAGTTTGAAACTTGATGCATTATTCCTTATTGGTCTTAATATTTATAGTGACAATCTCAATCTAATTTTATAATAGTTTTATGATCTCCTCCTATTAATTGGTGTTGTTTCTTAGTATTTATTTAAAGAGATTGATTTGTTCCTCATAAATCTTAACCAATGGTCATAGTTTCTGAAACTTCAACTCATCTAAATCACTCACAAATTTTTCCTCAAGATTTACTTTAGCCTCTTCTTCATCTAATTATTCATCATCCATAACACTTTTAACTTTTGAATAACTCTTATTGTCTATTTCTATGGCCATGATTAAGGTTTCATTATTATCATGATCATTACTATCATCATCATTATCATATGTACTTGTGTTACTTAGATCGGAGGAGCTACTATATTCTTTGGTATAAAAATTATCTTGTTAATTAATAACCCTCTTTTGCCTTCATACTTGTTGAAACCCTTTTTGCTCTTATCAAGATTATAGCCATTATTATCATCACCATTATGTTTAGCATGTTCTCCATCATGCTCAATATTATCCTTATTAACACATTTAGAGGAAAATTGAATAATCTTACCATAATTAAGTCATTTGAAAGTTAGTTTTACCTTATACTCACATGATCATTTCCTTAGTTTTATGGCAAACACGGATTATATATTGTCATTATCAATGTCTATGTCAAAATCATCATTGGATTTATTACCTCATGACTTTTACTCAACTTTGAATGTAACTTCATTCTTGTAAGGTCTTCCATCACTTGTTCTCATTTCATAATTCCATGAAGCTAATTCATATTTAGTATGTTAATATATTTGATCTCCTCCATACTAGATACCTTTGAATCAAATTTAGATGTCAGGTCTCTCAAAACCTTTTATACTACTATTAGTTCTTCAAAATTATCTCCTAGACCTTTGATGAAACTTACCACCTCATCTAATCTTAATAGATAGGATGCAATGTTTTTATCCTCCTTCATTCTTAGACTTTCAAACTGCCTTCGATGAGTCTACAACATTAGCAATTTAACTTTGGTGTCTCCTTAATAGATGGTCTAAAATTATTTCAAAATCCATTTAGATGTATCATAATACATTACCTTTACAAATTCTACCTTTGAAAGACCACACAATATGGCATTCAATGCCTTAGAGTTATTTTCATTGGCCTTCTTGCCTACTTCATCAGTTGGTGGTGTAGAAGGTGGAGTGAATCCATTAATAATAGATTTACCTATTTCATAGACTAAATACATTAGATATGTATTAATTATAATGATCCAAGATGCATAGTTAATCCCAATAAAGAGAGGATCCTTATTGGTTTAAAAACCTCCTTACACTTGATGACTAGACATGTTTGTGCTTCTAAGATCTCCTTTAAGATGTTAGGGATGCTTCAAAGGACTAAGATCTGATGCCAATTATTGGAATAAAAATAGATGAGAGGTGGTGGGTTGAATCAATGTACTATAAAATTAATTTCAACTATATCCAACCATTCATGAACTATGAAAGCAACATAGTGATATAGAAATGCATAAAGAATCATTTACATGAGCATAACACAAGAAAACACATATATGAGTTAGAAAAACTCAAGGGGAATAAAACCCACTATGATAATGAAAATGGAATAAATTCATATAAAAAAAATACTAAATTCTACTGAGCACCAATTCAACTTGAAGCACCAACCACAGTGAATTCAAGCACCCACTTGATTAGGCTTTAGCAAGCACCTACTTGCAAGGAAGCATAAACTTCCTAGGTGACTCAACACCAACTCAGAAAAATCATGTATTTTTATCACCAAAATTTTGATCTAATATTATGGTATAATTTCAATACTTCCTTCTCTCCCAAGAAATATTTTATTCTTTTATGTTTCTATTATCCAAATAGGCCTAAATTGCCTTGTATATATACAAATCTCATGATCACACACCACTTGGTCAGACACACACCTTCAACCTATTATGTTTGGAATAAAATATGTCTTATAATAACTTTTTTACATGATTAAAATTATCTTTGGGCCCATTTTTGTCTGAAACAACTAAATTAGGCCTCATTTCTCTTTTAAACCTCATCGAGACCTAATTTCATTGGGTCTATCCTCTTAATGCCAAATATTGATCTCCTTGGGCCCAGATGGATTTATAAAAAAATTAAAACCATTAAATAACTTATTTAATTACCTCTAATTACATCCTCCATTTTTGGTTAGACCTATATCTTTTGTTGATACCATGAAAGCTTCCTAAGGACAAACTACCCTATTAAGCCTATGTGGAAAGTCTATCTTGTAAAAATTAAGCTTAAACACCCTTAAGATATTGAAATATAACAATAAAATTGTATATAATTTATCCATTACCTAAAAATAATAAAAAATTTCTTCGAACACTTCCACTTAGGATATAAAGGTTCAAGAACATCTCTGCAACTTTCTCACTCAGAACTACCAATTCACCTTAAAGACCAGTCATGGTGACTTAGACCTCCAACACATGTGTAGACATTTTTGATGACTCTTGATGAAATTAAATTTTATTATGATATTTATATAATAATATTATATGAAAATTCATATGGTATAATGCCAAATATTGGTCTTGTAGAACAATTTTTTTACCCTATATCACATAACATTATCTGAACTAGACAAGTCATTTTATGAGCAAATTTTGACCATATTCACTGACCTCCAAAACTTATTCCAAGCATGAAAATGAATTAATATTAATAAATAAACTATTAATTCAATTTTTTTCATCAATATGACATTATTAGACCCTTAAATCCATTTTTTCATCTCTACCTAGTTTTTTCACTGTTCATACCATTAGGTCTGTCTACGACTGGATAATTTGGATGAGCAATTTAGAAAATTTTAAGGATTGAAACTATAAATAAACCATAATGGACATTTATTATTAATCTCTATATTATTCTTAAATTCATTTAATTTTCTTGACCAATGCAACTTTTTAGAGACATAATAACTTCTTGACAAATCAGCTTGTATATATGCATTTTCTCTCTCATCTAACTAACCACCACCACCTAGAGGTACCTAGGAGAGTTTAATACATGATAAAATATATTTTATTGGAATTTTAATCCATTATTATCTTATTTTAACAAGATATTTCATGTTGGGTCTTTATTAGGGTCTTATGGAGGTTTAACATAGGTTTTGGTATTGATGACTTTTCATAAAAGACTACCCTTAAATCTAAAACTATTCCTTGAGATCTTACATATAAATATTACCCATATCTCCTTTATAATTAAGGTTTTAATTTATATGTTAAACATGCCAATGAATGTCTAAAAGTGCTTCTTAGGTCTTGAGACCTCATTCTATGAACTCGAGAAGGCCTAATATAGTGTTTTATGTAATTTACCTCAAACCATGACCTTAAACTTTGTTAACATGCCTTAAAAAACTTATCTTACCTCTATCCATTATCACATATTCTATCTTGACTTGAAATCTGATCTTCATACCTCATTAGGCTTGGTAGGGTCTAAGAGATGTCTAGGTGTAGGCTTAGTCTAAAGTTCCTTCCCATATAGGTTCACCCTAAAACTCTCATGAATGACTCAATACCTATCATACATTATAAAATAGTTCCATATATCCTTAATATGTTTTTTTTCATCAATTTTCATTCACATACCTATTCATGTCATGCCTAGGCTCACGACTAGCCTTCCTATGCACTTTATCATCAATGACCTATACCTTCATAAAAATATAATACATTAGTTACATTCAAATTATCTTAGTTACCTTTAAAATATCTCTTTCTCTTTATCTCATGACATCATTCTCTCAAGACAACACTCTAATATGAATCTTATCACATCACACACTACCAGAATAGGCTTAGTCACATTTGACATCATCATTCATAAGATGAAACTTTGAAATCTATGAAAATTCTCAACACTTCCAATCACAATATCCTTTTAAATAATGGAAAAATGTATACATCTAAAATTCATCACTCTATCACTTTCTACTACTTCCATACTATTTACACTTATTATTTAATTTTATATCATTATCCATAATTTATCTAATACTCTAATAATCCCTTATACATTTCCTACATTATGAAATAACCTTATAACACCATGTCTCCCAATTAATTTTCTTATTAACACTTCATTCATCCTTAATTTCTTCTTACACAATATATTATGAATTTTAAATTCTTGTTAGGTTGTGGAGCTAAAAGCTTCATAGGTATGCAAACATGGAGGAGATTGCTGAGTGTCACAGTAACCAACGTTAGTCAGGCCAACTGACATCAGTCAGGAGTAGACAGGAAGCTACTGACATCGGTCATGGATCAGTCGACGTCGGTCATCTCCAAATAGACAGTGACTGATGTCGGTTGTCTGTGCATTCTAAAACTGGTCTAATTTTAGACGGATAGTTAGTTTTCATGTAAAAGACTAATTTTAGTCTTGAGTCTACATTTCTAACTATTGTAATTGGAAAGTCTAATTATTGTTTGTATGGGATCTATTTAAGAGACCCATGGGGATATATTGTAATTTGAAGGATCATATGGACTTATTAAGAACAAGGACAAGGGTTCTTCCGGGTGTAGAATCATAAGGACTTGCAAAGGCAAGGACAAGGGTTCTTCCAGGTGTGTAAGATCTAGGTTTGCAGGTGTGCAAGGCCAGGTTGATCTACAGGTTGTGCAAGATTAGGTAGAAGATCTACATGGTAAGTAAGTTTAGTTGATCTATAGGTGTGTGTGTGTGTGTGTGCAAGGTCAAAGGAGATCTATGGGGTAGCAAGGTCAAAGGAGATCTGAAACACAACAAGGAGCAAGATTAGGGAGATCTACTTGGAGTACTTTGAGTACTTGGTATTAGAAGTAGGCAATAATGGTTGAGTTGATTGTCACTTACTGGTTGGTGTACTAGCAGTATTTTTACTAACTGGTTGAAACAACTCTGTGTTTGAGTTGATTGGTTTGTAATTGAGAGAGAGAACTATTGAGGGAGAATTACTAGTACGCCCAAGAGGAGTGGGAAGAGTGTGATTTCTTCATTGTATTTCCTTCTGGAAGAGTATTAATATAGATTGTATTGTCTCTCATATTTTGTGCTATTTTTGAATTCTAGTTACATTTTACTTCTGGTTAAATTCTATGTTTAGTTGGTTATACAAAGGTAATAAAGTGTACTCTTGAGGAGTAGGGATCCTAACAATTGGTATCAGAGCTTGGTTAGGTACACTAGCAGGTGGTCAGAGTGTGTTAAGTGTTTGTTGATTATAGGTCACTCTCAAGGGTTTCTGATTGAGTGGGAGTAAAGCAATGGTAGAAGAAAGTACACTAAGAATGGAGGAATTAAATGGCAAGAATTATCAATTACAGTATTATGGAAAGAAAGAGTAGGTAAAGAAAGATTGTTGGTTGGTAGAATATCAGTATGAAGGAAATGAAGAAGCAGATGTTGTAGGTATTGTTGCATAGGATGCTCTTGTATGTTCCTTGGATAAAGTAGAATCTTGGGTTTTAGATTCTATTGCCTCTTTCCATGCAACCCCAAATAGATTATTTTTCCATGATTATGTCCATGGAGACTTTGGAAAGATTTATTTAGGGGTTAGTGAGCCTTGTTAAATTGTTGGAAAAGGGGAAGTGCGGCTAAAATTATAGACGGGCAACACATGGGTGTTGAAGGATGTCATGCATGTCACAGTCCTGAAGAGGAGTCTAATTTCTATAGGAATGTTGGGTGATGAGGGTTGCACAGTTACTCTCATAGTGAAATCTTGGAAAGTTTCCAAGGGTGCACTTGAATTAACATGTGGTAATAAAGTAGGTACTCTTTATCTATCTACTTGTATTAATGATTCTCCTTTTGGTTTATCTACTTCAGATGTAGATGCAAAGATGTGGCTCTGTAGGCTTGGTCACATGAATAAGAAGGGGATGCATGTTCTTAAGAGGAAGTCTGATGTCTTTGACAAACTTAAGAACTGGAAAGCCTTGGTTTTCATGGAGGAGATGATGGATAGAGATCAGCTCAAGGGGCTGAATAATTTTGAGCAGGGTAGTTTAGACAAGGTTATGATCCAAAGTGAGCTCATAGGTAAAAGTCATCACTCATAGGTAAACATAGTTACCAATTTTAGTTAGGTGAGAACTGATGTCAAATAGGTAGGTACCAATGTCAGTCATGTGCAGACCAGAGTCAGTGGTGTCAGGTAGGTGGAGATTGATGTCAGTCAGGGAATTGACATCGGTGACCAGGTGGACACTGACGTCAGTTAGGGAACTAATATCGGTGATCAGGTGGAATCAACATCGATCAGGTGCAGACCAGGGTCAACCAAAGAATGGATTTTTGGTGGATAGCAAGCTGTCAAGGAGTCTTAAATGCCCATATGGAAGACTGAAAGGGTAAGTAAGCCTCAAATTTGTTATTCCCCTTCTTTATACTACTTGAACTTGTTGCTCATTGATGGTCAAGAAATAGAAGGTTTTGAAGAGGCAATGCAGGTAGAATCCAGGAAACAGTGGGAGCATGGCATGAATGAGGAAGTTGATTCCTTGGGAAAGAACCAAATGGGAGATTTGGTAGAGTTGCCAGCTGGAATGAAAGCACTGAAAGATGAATGGATTCTTAAGTTAAAGAAAGGAGAGAATGGACATGTGAGACAGAAGGCTAGGGTATATGGTCTTGAGAAAGCCCCAGGATAGTGGTATAGGTTTGACAGGGGTATGAGAAAGCATGGCTTTAGTCAATGTCAATGTAACCATTGTGTTTATTTCACTAGGTTAGATAATGGTCATGACATTATCCTGTTACTGTATGTAGATGATATGCTTTTTGTAGGTTCATACATGTAGGGATTTGTTGAGCTAAGGGTAAAATTAGTTCAAAGGTGTGCCAAGAAGAATTTAGGAGCGAAAATACTTGGCATGACTATTTCTAGAGACAGGGAAAGTCATAGGTTGATTTTGTCTCTAGATGATTGTGTGAATAAGGTAGTGGAGAGGTTCAATATGCAGGATGCAAAACTGGTTAGTACACATATGGATGGATAGTTCACAGAATAGTGTCCCAAATCACATGATGAGGTTGAGTACATGAGTACTAGACTTGAGATTACCCAAGCAATGGGAGTTATTAGCAAGTTTATGGCCAGTTTGGGAAAGGAGCACTGGAAAGTAGTTTAGTGGATTCTCAGATATCTGAGAGGGACCAACAACAGGGATTCATGCTATGCAGGGTTAGGCACTTCTCTACATGGGTATGTAGATTTGGATATGGTAGGTTACTTGGATGATAGGAGTAGCACCATAGAATTTGTGGTGGTTGGTCTTCAAGACTAAACTTGAAGAGGGATACAAGCCAGGAAACAATATTAGATGATGTACAGGTATAAATGCAGGTGCATCTATTTATCTCCAAGTGGGAGATTGTTAGGTTATGCAGCTAAAAGCTTCACAGGTATGCAAACATGGAAGAGGTTGTTGAGTGTCATAGTAACCAGCGTCGGTCAAGCCAACTGACATCAGTTAGGAGTAGATAGGAAGCTACTGACATCAGTCATGGATCAGCTGATGTCAGTCATCTGTGTGTTTTAGAACTGGTCTAATTTTAGATGGACAATTAATTTGCATGTAAAAGACTAATTTTAGTCTTGAGTCTGCGTTTCTAATTATTGTAATTGGAAAGTCTAATTATTATTTTTATGGGATCTATTTAAGAGATCCATGGGGCTATATTGTAATTTGATACAAATAATACAAATAATCCTCTTAATTAAATCCTAAACATCATTCAATAATCTTAATGGACTCTAGAAATCTCTAAACTTCCTAGAGCCCCTCACTAAGATTCCTCTATAATTCTCTAGTAATATTTAATTCTTAGAAAATTACTCCACCCTATATCTTCAGCCTCCAAGGATGAAATATAACCCTTCATTCCTCCCAAATGGCTCTATATATTTATATCTACACTCTCATAAAAAATAAGTTATCTTTGAATATTATCAAAGCTTATCTCTACTATCAATAGTCAAGCCATTATCAATCATCCATCACTGCAACCTTAAGCATCACAACGAAAATACAACATCTATAGTTAAGCATCAAGAAAATACAAGTCACTTTGAGTGTTTCTACTTCATCAATGGATAAGGATTCATTTTTTATTTAGGTATAAACTTATTTTTATTTCATCTCTATTTGCAGGTGAATCCCTTTATTCATTTCCTCATTATTGAGGTATTGCGTATATTGGATTAGATTAATAATTGTGATTTTGTTCATTGTTCCTAGCATAAAATTAAAAATCTAATTTTATACAAAATATTTATCCACTTATGACATTTATGGAATCAATTCCATGATTCAAATTTCATTAGAATTTCCTTCCATACAACTAGCTCATGTTTTTAAAATGAAGAATTCAAGAAAATTATTGAAAATAAGATATTATATCATACTAAAGTGGAATAATAATGAGTTATTGTATTTTATTTTATTGTGTCTCATTAAGAAAAAGTTGAGAATTTTTGACTGCAAGGATAAATAATGAAATTTATAGATCTAATATTTTGTGATTATGTGGGATAAGAGGAGAACTAAGAGGAAGCCATGGAAATTTTGACTCATATTATATGGTTTTGTTCAATATTTTTAATTTTTTTTGTAATGTAACATATTAATTGGCTTAAAAATATGGTTTTAATATTGTATTTCCTTTCACTAACAAATACCTAAATCATTTCAAGTAGTGATGATATATTATCCCTGAGATTCTATTTAGAAATTTTGTTTGATGTTTTCCATTTTATTTTTTATGTCCTTATGTTTTCTATATTTTATTTTATTATGTTTTCTAATCCCTATTCACTTTCTTAACTATATATCCTAATCAATAAGGCACTACTAAATTTTAAAAACTATATATTATAAGGTTTATCCTTTATTCCTCACCCTATGTCAAAAAAAACACCAACCATTTTACTCAAAATGTGACTTGAATAAATTTATTTTTTCCCCACATGTCAAAAATTTGTAAAATCCTTTTTTGAAATATTTTTCCTAAGTTTTTTCTTCATTTTATCCAAAAATTTTAAATTTAAACTTTTTTTCATGTCTTAAATTTACCCAAAGCCTACCAATTTTAATTTCACTAATCGTTTACAAGTATTATATTTAAAATAGAAAAAATCTAAAGTTTTGTACAAGTCAACAAAATGTAAAGTTTTCATCATTATCCTAATTTCCTAATGTTTCCATTTTATTTTTGTATTTAAATTTTTTTTTTTTACTCCAATTACTATTTTGGATTTTTATCTAATATGTAAATGCATTCTGAAATAAAGTTTCACCCATTCTAATATGATCAATAATTTTGGAAATTAGGTACATGTTATCTTGAGCTAGATTTTATCTAAGTTTTGATCTTTCTAATTTTTATTTAAATAAATTAAATCTAAAAGCATAAAGAAGAATATTTTCAATCTACTTATAACATGAATATTTATAATTTTGTTGATGATCTCTATATTTATCTTTAAAATAAATAACACAAAGTAAAATATAAGGGGCATCCAAGATTATAGACAATGTACATATGATGTAGAGAGTGCCCATTTTTTTGAAATATCCAATTTCAATTTGTAATATTTTTAATATTGGCAAGCATTACAGAATTAATGGTGCATGCTCAACATATATCTTTCTTTATTCCTATAAAATTTTCCATTTAACTTAATAATTCTATTCACTCTCATTATGAATTTTTTCTCTTACCTCTTTTTTTTCAAAATTTATCTCATTTATAGATGCACTCTATATGTTTTGTAATGAAATTAAAGGAAATATTATGATCAATATTTAAATTTTTAATTTATTCATAATAATTCCTTATTATAAATATGACATATTTCTAACAAGCTTGAAATTTTTTATTCTAGATGCATATTTTTGGAAATTTTTTGTCTATGGGGTTTTAGTGATTGTGGAAGGTTTTCCCAAGATATCTTATTTCCTCCTCCTCCGTTAGTACAGATCTAGTGGGGTTGGTTTTAAAATATTATAATACTCTTACTATAATCATGATATTTATAACTATTATGCACTTGAATTTCCTCCAATGTTAGATTTTTGGGTATTATCCTTGCCCATTCCACATATATTGCATGGAATCATAAAGGAGGTAGAAGAGGAGTTTTAAAAGATTATTATTAGATTTTTCATGACTTGTTGTGTAACAAACCCAATTGGTTTTACCATAATATAGTATTTTAAATAAAACTAATTACACATATTCATCTTATATATTTCAGCATAAGAAATCTAGTTAGTGTTATTTAACTAACTGCATAAGAATTCCTCCAAGTCCATCCCCAGATGCATCAGTGATCACTAAGAATTGACCAATAAGATCAATAAGTCTTAGTACTAGTGCTAAAGTAAGCCTAATTTTTATTTCTTAAGAGGCTATCTCACACTTTTCTGACAAGACAAAACTCTAATTCTTGTATTCAAGAGAGGTAATTAGATTAGAAATCTTAGAGAATTTTGCAATGAATTTATTGTAATAGCCTGATAGTCCCTTGAAACTCCTTACCTCATGCATGTTATTTAGTTTTGGCCACTTCATTATGGCTCTTATCTTTACTATATCCACTAAAATACCATATACAAAGATAATATGTCCCAAATACTTCACTTTCATTTGTAAAAAAGCATACTTAGATAACTTTCCATACAACCTTTGATTTCATAAATTCTATAAAACTAGTTATAAATGCTATAGGTGATATTTATCATCCTTGGAATAAATGAGGATGTAATCTAGAAAGACCAAAACAAAATTATCTAGATAATCTCTTAACACACTATTCATAAGATTCATAAATGTTGCTAGAGCATTTATCAATCCAAATGGTAACACTATGAACTCGTAGCACCCATATCAAGTTATAAACATTATTTTTAGAAAATCCTCTTAATAAATTCTCAAATGATGATACACTATTCTAATATCAATCTTATAAAATAATATTTACCATTACATTTAATTAAAGAGATCATAAATGCATGGCAATGTATATATGTTCTTGATTATTTCTTTATTTAACATCCTGTAATCTATACATAGGTGAAGAGTGTCATCTTTATTAAAAAAACAAATGGTACACCCCATGGTGACACACTCAGTTGAATTATTCATTTTGATAACAACTCCTAAATTTGAGCCTTTAACTCAACCAATTTAGTGGTTGTCATTTTGTATGGTTCTTTAGTCAATTTTGATACAAGTATGATATCAATCAATAAATCAAACTCATGTTTTGGTGGTATTCTTGGTATTTATTTTGGAAACACATCATGAAATTTTTTTAGAAAAGGATAATATTTGAGGGATGGTTACTTAGACTCCTCCATCTCATTTATATTAATGATAAATTCCTCAGATCCCTTCCTTTAAGCTTTCTTGATTTGAATTGTAGAAATCTACCTTAGTTTCAACTCCCTTTTCTCACCCTAAAGTTGCGTCTTATTTCCAAAATCATCTTGACACTCAACCTTCTTTAGATAATACTCAACCTTGGATTTATGATTTGTAAGCTAGTTGAATCCTAGGATCACATCATATGACCCCAATGGTGGTAAAAAAAATCTAGTACTATAGTGAATTCAAACAACCTAATCTCTACTTTGACTAAACATTTATCAAATTTGACTTTAAAATAATTTCTAGATTGTACCAACCATCCATTTACCATAACTCCATCTTTTCTAAACAATTAAATAAGCATTATAGGAATAATGAAACATTTTATATATCCCATGTTAATCAAAATAGTAACTATATGATCAAGTAAAATGCTTAATAGTTATATGGGTGAAGTTTGATACTTAGCCTAATGATTGTCAATAGTTGTATGAATTCATTGTTGCAATGTACCTTGATGAGAATCAAAACCCTTATTGTTTAACTTGTATCTAGGACACTCTTGAGCATAATGGTCACCTCCACATATGAAACAACTTCCAACTGGTCCTTTCTTGTTAGAATATTGGTTTCTATTGAAACTACCCTTTAAACCATTACCAAGTTTCCTATTCCTTGAACCACTATTAAAATTGGTGTTCTGATTCTTGAACTAACTCTTAGAGTCTCCACTGCTTTGCTTATAGTTCTTTTTGAAATTTAGTTTAGAACATACAAACTTATTTTTAAACTTAATTCTAAATTGGGAAAATGATTTTAGTTTGTGTTCCTTCTAGAATACCTTCTCAAACACCTAATTTATGGTAGATGGACCATGCACATCTACTTCAAAACCAATTTTGAGTTTTAATCCCATGATGAATTTCCTAATCCTTAACCTCTCATCCACCTAATATTGAGTTACATACTTAAGGATCTTGGTGAATTGATCCTAGTATTCATTCACTAATAGGTCCCCTTGAATACGATTCAAAAAATCTACAACCTTTTGATAAAATCACAACTATGGAAGCCATAATTACCTAAATAGTGTCATAAACTATTCCTAATTGTTGGTTGTTGAGTCAAGCTTCATCTAGAGCTTCTTATTTTTTCACAAAGTTATTTCTTCACTAGCAAGTTGATAAGCTCCCCAGACTGCTTTCATGACTTTAGAATAATTCTAAATATCAAGTTATTTTTCCACTTCTATCATCCATGATTCATCTCCATCTCCCAATATAGTTTCACTGAACTTAGATGGATTTAACTTTTTCATTTTATGTTCCAAGTCTACAGCTACTCAAGTTTTCAAATCCTACGGCACTTTGTCTTACTTTTCCTCTTGAGGATGTTCCTACTCAATAACAAGATGTCCAAGTTCCTCCTAAGCATTCTCCTCTTCATATCCATACACTTCTGTTTATAGGGTCACTATTTGATCCATTGTCTCTTGTATGGTCATGAAGATTTGGTCCAAATTTTTAGCTTGCTCAATGGCAAACTAATTTAGATTAAAAGGGTTATTGGTATTCAAAGTACCCTCACCTCCTAGTCTAATTTTCACCATTATTATTTTTATTTAACATGAGAATAATTTTTTGTTAGTAGACACATTAAGTCCTAGATTTTGAGCCTCCACTTTGATATCAAAATGTAATAACCCCACTGGGTTTTACAGGATAGTATTTTTTTTTTAAATTACATATATTCATCTTACATATTTCACCATGAGAAATCTAGTTAGTGATCTTTAACTAACTACATTCATTTAGTTAACCACAAGTTTTTTAGTTAATATAATTAAATAAGGATCACCATGAATATATATATATATATATATATATATATATATATATATATATATATATATCATGAACAATGTTAAACTAACAACAAATACTACATCTAAATCATTAACATAATATTAAAAATTTAGTCATGGCTAATACAACATTACAACCACTAATATATAAGTACAATTAATAAATATTTTCTCAAATAGTAATGCATGATATAAATCTCCATGGAGCATGACTCTCCCTAAATCAAGTATCAATCTGTAATCTCAAGTGTAGTCTCTAGGGTAGTACTCCAGTTAGGAGGGAGAGCATCATCTAAGTGATTTTTCACACCAACCATTGACCATATATCCCCTATATTATCTCACAACAAGGAAATGACCATCTCTTCATGTATGGGTAGATAATGATGATGTGGTAATTTAGAGTGATAAAACTATAACCCATGTGTTATAGACATCTAATACATAATGTGTATCATACACAAATCCTTTCTAACATGATATTACACAAATATAAAAACTATATCAACATATGAAATGACAATATTTAATTATAACATTACTTTGGCCAAATATTTTGATAATTAATGATATATAAGATCAATCATTTTCATACACACCACTCAATTAGATTACACCTCATCTTGATTTAATAGCACCAATTAAGCTAGTGGAATCCATCCAATGCTTATTTATAGTCATAAATGTGATAATTGGTTAAAATATATATAATATAAACACCAATAAATTCATTCAAAATATTTATTTTTAACTGATACAAATATGTTGAGTGTAAAAATATCACATAGACACATGCAGTACATCAAATGTAATGTAATGAATCTATAACATCTAGTTTATTATTGAATAATAAAAATAATATAAAATAGTCTTTAATATAGTATACCATCTGAGTAATGATCATATATAATTATAAGTTATCCAAATCACAAAGTAACTAATAATGATATTTCATCCACAAAACAAACATTATAACACAAGATTATATATTTGTTCATATTCCACATATATAAAAAAACCCAGTAAAAACATCTTAACATGCTTTATATTTAAAAAATCTTAAATACCTTATTTTAATTCTTTTACTCAAACATTTAAAATATACACGCACCCATTTTTACTCTATTATGGTATTAATGTTTTTATGTATATCATAGTTGTGAACATATATATATATATATATATATATATATATATATATATATATATATATATATATAACTCTCAAGTATAATTTCAATATAGTAGAATTATTTTATTGTATACAATATACTCTAAGAATACATCCACTATCAATTATCTTAGAGTATTTTTTATACTCTAAGTATACATCTAGCTAACAAAATAGTCCCAAAGCCCTTCTATAAATTAGATAAATCCAAATATACTTGTTTGACTAAAAATACACAAAATTTTATGTGAATGACCATTCATACATAGCCAACCATTTACACTCCAATTCTATTTATTTAAATCACTCAAATGATTCAAATCATATATACATTTAATTACTCATATATAAATATGATCAAAACATACACTCAGTCATCTTATGTCAAATGTTGAGAATTCTATGACTATGTACTTCAATCCTAAAGTTTACACAATCTATAAAATGGTACAATTGATAACCAATAACCAATCCATTATCATTATATTATTTAAATAAATTTTTATATAGGCTAAAAAACTTATCCAAATTATGAATTAATTTCTGTCTCATATTTACGAAATTCCTTATGCAATTAAATGTATAGTCGAATGTTTTAAACATGACTCAACCTTAACTCATACACAATCCCTAAATATTAAGTTCAATTGATAAACATAATTTAGCTAATATATTATACTATTTAATCAACTAGAGGTATATTTTTGGCATCCTTACGAGGTTCAAGACTTCCTCAGTTTAGGACTTGACCAATAATAAACCCCAAATTCCATATATATTAAATAATATATAGCTACAAACTTTTATAATGACACTAACTATGTTAAATCTTTGCTAATAGAATTTAATTGGAACCTAGAACTTCAATTATATGATTATATCTATATATACAAACACACCCACATATATGTATATATGTATATGCATATATATTTTATCAAGTATTAATCCCAAATATAGACATATATATAATTTTATGTATATATGTATATATATAGTTAACATGTTAAAAAAAAACATATTTCCCCCTTAAATTACAATTAAGTATAAAAAAATTGAACCTCATGTAACCCAAATAGGATTTACCTAAGTTGAGAATTAAGCTTATGTATTTATACTGGTTCGATAAACTAAAACTGAATCATAAGACCCTAACTAAAGTCCCTTAAAAATGTAATAGTCAATCAATGAATTTGTTAGGATTTTAAAAAGGATTAGAGATAGAGATTTCATAGAGGTGTATATAAACATGATCAGCACCTACAACCCTACCCATTTCCCTTTGGGTTATTTGGGTTGGATTTAGGGTTTTGTGGGTGGTTGAGCCATTCATAAGGCCCTACATATAGCCCCTTGATTTTTCTATCTCATATCAAAACAAATGAAACCCATTAAACCTTTTCAATTATTTTCCACAAATCCATCAAACACATCACATAAAAATTCAAATTACATTACCAACCTATAATAGTTGATTATTAAGCCAAGAAAGCTATATTTTTTCTTTTTTTCCTTCACTTGAATTCTCTTTCTTCTCTTTATGCTTGTTAATCCCCATAATCCATGCTCCAAAACCTTCTTCCTTCTTTTATTCTTCCCCATCCTCTTAATTTTCATGAATCTCTCCTTAATTATCATTAGTCAAAACCCACTTAAAATATGCATGCCATAATATCTCAATAGAACCCCCACAAAGCTACAGTCTGCCATCATTTCTCATGCAGTCAATAACCAACTTGCATCATGATTTTTACTAAGAAAGATGATTAAATGGAGTCATCAAGATATTAGAAACCTTAATCATATAAAAAATACCCATGACTAATTAAAATAATGAATATATATTTATAGTAATATATACATGCCTTTTGACTTTAAAAAAATCTAACATCGACTTCATTTAGTCTATACAAATTGACTAAATGACAAGTCATAATCACTATCTTTATATTCAATGTCAATCATAGATAAATTAATTAACATAATAAATATATAACATTGGTAAAACATATATGAATTTCAAAATAATACTTTAATTGTTACCATGTCATTCAAACCAAACACTAAGCATTTGACTTAAGACTATAAGTTAACCCTCTAGGTCTAAATAATAACCATATAATTTAGAAAATAATTTGATAAACACAATTACATTTATACAATGATATTATCTAATAACACTTTGAATTACATTATGTTTATTTCCTATCAATATAAATTCAAAACACAAATCTTGTTTTACCATGCCAAAATCATTCATTAGTACTTAACAAAGAGATTATAATTCATTAATTCTTTTATAGGTTTATATTAATATTAAAATTGATAATAATAAAATTTTAAATGTATATAATCAATAATAAATTGACTCAATTAAGTAATAGCATAGATCAATTATTTCTTAAAAAGAAACCAAATAAGCATTGTTAAATGAATATTTATCTATATACAATATTGTGGTAAATCATGTTAATCTTGATAGGTATAAATTTATCAAATCAACTAGTCAATAATGTCAACAAAAACTAGATTAGTGAAATCATGAAATGACATAAAATGATTTAAAAATTAAAAAAAATCACAACAGACATCCATAAAAGCAAATAAAGTATATCATAACTATCTAACTCAAACAATTAATCACAAAACATGATATACTATTGTGGTGTGTGCATGGGTTTCTAGTTTCTCTCTATCATCTCCTAATGTCTCCATCTACACTATCATCTCCAATGATACTCTCCCTCTATCATACTTTGAAGGATGGATCTATCCTAAATCCACCTCACAACAATGAATATAGTTAGCCTGAAACATACTTATATCCATAAAATATGTTATATAATTAACAAACATGATCATAATGTATAGATTATAAAAGTAAAGCTATCTCATAGTAAACCAATCATGTAAATTAAGCGACATATAATTATCCTATAATCAACATATGACAAAGATTAATCAAACAATATTTAATAAACTAACAACCATAATAATCCATGGATCAAACAAGTTTTTCAGCTTAGATATAAATAGGGATGTGACATGGTGTTGAATGAATAATGTTGTCATGGTTCAATTATATTACTCAATACTCTATTAAATAATTAAATATCTACATATATTTATTCTTATGTATATTAGGGCCATTGATCCCAAATTTAGTTACAAATTTAAAGGCATGTATCCTCTTCCTATTCTCATTTCTAACATCCAAAATATCTTAGACATGGACATGGGTCACATAAAATTGGACGAATTTCATATAAGGAGTACTACCCTTATTTTTCATCCAAAGAAAAAATAATTTATGACAATGGGATTCCAAAATAAGAAACATTTCTAGTATCAATCTAGTTTCTAGATCTTATCATCACTTGTGTTCAAAGTCACATTGACAGAGTGAATGAAGTACATAGTGTAGATGGTAAGGTGGTCTCTCATATAAATTATAAATTCATTAATGAATTATTTGGTATTATTTATCAATAAGGGTTTGTAAAAGCTTTTGTGGATGGAAGAAGATCCTTATGAATAATTTACCTTGACAAGTGCCTCACTAACATCAATAAGAATTAGATGAAACATAATATTAAAAGAATTACAAATATAATAAAAATATTTGAAAATAAAAATTTGAAGAGTAACTATCAAATATTAACATGTTGCTAAATAAAAGAGTAATAAATATGTTGTCAAGGGCTTCTACATTTGGATCTATCAAATTATGAACATCATGTACATTAAGATGCATTATATATAATAGGCCACTATCATCAATGACTCCATTAATAATTAGTTTTATGAGTTTAATACATATATATTTATTTACCGTGATGTCATACTTAGTGTATGATATTTCACATAGGATAGTATTTGTCATGCTAACCAAGGAATAGATCCTTAATTATATTGAATGAGTATATAATTAATGTCCTTGATTAGATTAAAAATAGGGTCTTCAAAATTTGATATATGTTAATTATGTTTTTTCCTTTTACATCATAAGATTATTTAAGGGAAACATTGTGAAGAGAATCTCATAGGAAGTAACAAATGAATTAGGATGGTAGGGATGCAAGTTTACTCAATTCCTAAAGTTCACATACATAAAAATATTTGTATTTATTGGAATCCCTTATTTCCTACCTCACTATGTTAATGATAAGTTTATGCTCAAGGAAATCTATAGGTATTTTTTTGAGGTCCTTAAATTTATATCTTAAGAGAAAAAAATGGGAATTATTTTCCCCATAACTACTAGACATTATATATGTAAAATGATTATAGATGGGATTGAAATTCAAAATTATATGTCTCAATTCACCCTATACCTACATAATAAAATTTTATATTTTAATATTAAAAAGGTAGTTGAGATATGTATTGTCATTATATGAAGATATGTCACTTTTTTAAAGACTATCTGATGGACTATGAAGATGATAATGAATTTCATCATAAAGACTATAGTCAGATGACTCTAAAAATAAATATTAAGTAAAACATGGATAACATTTCTCATTTGGTGATAGATGATGGTAGTTATCTTTAAGGCCAAATATAGTTACAAAAAATATATACATAACATGTGTGTGTACATGTATATACATATATACATGCATACATACATACACATATACATAAATTCATACGCACACACACGCGCACACACACCCACACACACACACACACACACACACACACACACACACACACACACACACACACACACACACACACACACACACACACACACACACACACACACACACACGTGCGCATGTGCACACACACATGCGCGTGTGTGCATACACACACGCACACACACATGCATGCACACACACACATGTGCACACGTGCATGTGCACACACACACACACAATAATAATGATTTATTGGTTAGCCCATGAATTCATTACACTTTTAGATTATTATAAGGTCATATTTCATATAAAATTTTCACAGTTGTCCAAAAAGACTAAGGAATGTGTGTATAGGGAAAATATGCTTAATATTACAAATAATTTATTATCATAGGAAAATTTGAAATACCATACTAGGTCCAACACACACAAAACATTGATCCATAAAGTGGTATGGAGTTATACACAAGGGGAATGCATAATGAATAGTTTAAGGATATTATTAATATGTATATGAAATGAAGTGATGAATAATGACCTAACTAGATCTAATATGTAAGAGGGGTAATCAAAAGAGATATAATTCCATTAGAAGGTAACCAATAAGTATATAATATAAAAGGTTGTAACAAGGAGATATATAATCTAGGATTTTTAAGTGAGAGGTGTAAATCAAGAAAAAAATATAATATAATATACACTAATAAGCATACACTAATAAAAATATGAAATACAATAACATATTGAAATAATGAATGTAAACACACACACGAACCCACACACCCACACACAGAAACATTCACTGATGTAAATAAAGAAAGAGTACATAGATAAAAATAGTCATCCTAGGTTGATATTTCGTCTCATAAATCTCCCTCTTAGAACTAGTGTCACTTTGTGAGAGATGTTGTATGTGAAGCTCAATATGGAACAAAGAGGACCTAGGTATCCTTAGTTTTCGAATCAAAATACTAGGTGTACCTTATTGGTATAACTTTTCATCTTAAATCTTAAAATACCATGTGAAAAATATCCTTCCTTAGGTGTAATCTCCTAAGACCTAATTCCTATTATCTTTACTAAAGTGTATTTATATGTATGATTAGAGTGTATTAGATGTATTTATTATTATAAATGATAAAAAGGATTTTTATAAATATGTCTAAAAACCCAAAATTCACTACTTAGACATAGGAAACATCATTGACCCAATCAAAGGTTCTTAAAAATGTTTGATAGACTTAGAATTCCTTTGACCTAAATAATGACATTCAACAAATGAGAACACTTCAAGATGTCTTTAGTAAGGACAAATACATCAAACATAAATAATCAAACATGAAAATAAGGGTAATAAAGGGAGTAATTGGAGTCCAAATAATTAAATGTTATGATATGAATGAAGGGAGATATATTAAATGATCATTGGGGGAATCTCTCATTAAGCACCATAAATCATCTCATACCAATCTTGGTGTACTCATTAGAATGTGCACCATAGAACAATTAGGAAATGAAAATTCATGCAAATTTAAATCTAAGTAATTTAAAATGATGTGTATACATATGCCCCACCTAAAACTCATCATATGCCACAAAAGTATAACATGGGATTGTATTATAGGAAAGAACATAACAACACAAAATATAAGTAATAGTTGTAATAAATGAATGATAAATATGATATAAAATGAAATAAAATAAATATACATTCCATTACATACCTATATGGATCATAAATTATGATATATGGTGTCAAAGTGGTACTAAAATGGATCTTTTAGGCTAGACACATAACATAATAATGTAAGCTGTCAAAGTACTACTAAGATGGATTTAGTAGTCATAAAAATAAGAGAAACTTGGGTTTTTTCTAAAATATTACATTATTACTATATAATTTATTATGACAATAGGGATCTAACACTTATTATAGTTCATCAGTAAAACCTACTAAAATAAAGATATAGTTAAAATATGAATTTTAAGAGATAAATTTTTAAAAATTAAATTTTTGATTTGAAACCTATAAATATGTGATAAATATATTAACTTGATCGTTGTTATTTTATATTTTAAGAGTATGATATTTATAGATAATCATTTTTGGAACTAGAAAAGATGGTGGCTATGTGTCCACAAAATATTCATGGACACCAATACACTAGACTAATCATAGTGATCATAAATGTAATTTTTTTATGTATTTATGGATGGATAAATAGTTTAGATTAGGAAAATTATTATTATATAAAATTTATCCTATATAAGTTGCCTAAATGGATATCATATTAAAGATAAAAATGAGGGGAATAATAGGTTTATATTAGAAAATAGGTGATTTTTAGGAGAAATTAATAGGGTCACACGATTGTATAATGTTATCACCTGGTTGAATGAGATTATAAATTTTTAAATAAAAATATGGAGTAGGGAGTAAAATTTCAAGGTGATTGATGAATCTTGGAAAAATATGGCCAATATACTATAATTTTTTTATATGGTTGATGTAATTTATCAAATGGATGATGAAGTAGGAAAAGTATAAAACTACCAATGACATTGTGCCAAAATGGATGATGAAGTAACAAATGAACACATGAATAATGACATACTTTTACAATGTTTGAAAGAGTTATTTTTTTGAACTTTTGTATAATTTATATAGTTTACTTGTGTTTTCCTAAATTTTGTCTTAAAATAAACTAAATTCATTTATAACATAATATTTTTAGGTGATTAGCATATGGGATTATTAAAATTAGCTCAATGGATGACTTAAAAAGTACATGCATACATACATAAATACATACATACATACATACATGTGTGTGTGTATTATTAGATATAATAATTCATTTTATTCAACACACCCAACCTTGTATTTTTCTTTGAAAAGTGTGGACCCCCTTTATTTTTTCAAAATAATGAATATCTTATTTGGGTATCTATGTGTTTCTTAAGATTATGATGGTTGTTAGAAACTCGATGATTTGAACATTGGATCATGTTGAGTCATATTTATTTCAAATTTGAAACACTTGTTCAAACTAACCTATTGATGAAAATATGGGAAGAATGGCTTTGCATGATAGGAATTCAGATTGCTTTATTTTAGAGTACTTAGTCTACGGCAAAATTTCTTTGGATGTTTTCCTTTAAGAAACTTTCTCCTCGGTAACTTTATTTTTGAATACTTCACTTCATCAAGAAATTTTACTTCAAAATATTATTTTCAAGAAATTTTCTCATTGATAACTTTTGCTTCAAAAGGATTTCATTAGAAGGTTAAATTTGGAAGCTTTGTTTCATAAAGTTTTTGATTGACTATTTTTCACATTAGAAGTTTTGATGAAAGATTTTCATCAGATTTTTTGTTTTGGAAAAAATATTTTGGAAGATTCTTTTTGGAAACTTTCATTTTATATATTTCTCATTAGAAGGTTTGTTTTAAAAATATTCTATATATAAAATTTCTCATTAGCAACTTTGTTTTCAAAAACTTTTATTTGGGAAGTTTTGTTTTGGAGACTTCACTTTAGAGACTTTGTTTTAGAGACCTTTTCATCTGAAGATTTATCTTGGGGAACTTTCTATGTGACTACTTTTAATTGATACAATTTTCCTAAATATTACTTAGTCATCATCAACTTTATTTCAAAAAAATTGAGGTAAAATCTTTTGGGACTAATATCTTAGAAGAACATTTTAATTTTTAGGTATTTTGGCCTAAAGCTAAAGTATAACTTCCCTTGACTAGACAACATAATGACACATGGAAAAATATTAGAGGTTATACTATGGCACCCTAAATGACAAGGCATCCTACATGGCATATACACTAGGCTAAGTGGTCAAATTCAAATTTAATGAAAGTGATGAGCTTGTAGATGTTGGTGAATAATGGTGCACAAACTTGAAATCAATGAAGAAATATATTAACATTGATCCTCTAGCCAAGTTCACATCATACCATCTTAAAGAGATTGAGAAAAATCTATCTTTAAGTGATCTCAAGAGCCTTAATTTCTATTAGAGTGATTTTTTATCCACAAAATTTAGTCTAGTGTTTGATTCCATTTCCAAAATCTTAAATCATACTAGTATTCACCAAACCACCATGGCATTATCATCGAGTTCATACTAAGGATCCCTTGTATCATCTAGGTTATCTATCAAGGATTACACATAGTATTTATACATGGTGTTTTACACCCTAAATTCGATGGTCATTATCTAAATTACTCAAAATTATGGGGTGTTGTGGAAAATTTATACTCCTTTTCAATCAAATAAGACATCGTAGTTGAGGATAAGTAATTCATGAAGGACCTACTTCCATTGAAATATCAATCCCTATATTATGCATGTATGAAGTTAGAGGTTATGTCATGCATATATTTACTATGAGGCTTATTATTTGAAGGGATAATAGTAGACGATGAATACCTTCACTACAATGAAAATAACACAATTGTCACATATATTTTAGGAGATGCATTTAAAAGGTATTTGAGTCTACCCATTCTAGATGTAACTTTTGATTTACATAATATAATTACATGGAATAATCTAATAATACAAAGTGAGAACTATCAAGGTGACTTCTCCCTAGAGAAACTTTCACTCTAAAAGAACATGTCAATCACCCCATTCCCATCACTCAATTTAGACTAAGAATCCATATGGGATTGTCATTGTTAAATTGATTTTTTTCCATGGAAGCATCTAATTCATACATTTGGAGTGGGTTCACCTACTATACTTGATAATTATTTCAAAGTGAACCTATGCTTTTAGGAGAAGTGATCAATGCACACCACTAAGAATAAATCTTACACAAAGAGAAGAGGATATCGGGATGAAATTTATACATGATTTCTTATCTATTAGATGTATTCATGGGGATAGTGTTCAATCATAATAGAGTCTTGTGGGATCCCAACCCATATATTATTAAAAATAGAATTTGTGACTATTACAACTTTTTACACATCTAATCATATGTCAAGAACATAGTGAATATTGTTGAGGATATCTACCCTTAGGTATAGATGGACATCCATGGTTGACCTTTGTCTATGATTTTACCAAGCATATCCAGAAAACTTCCAAAAATGTAGGAAAATATTGGATCTACCCAAAATACACTATTATCATGGTGAATATCTAGAATGTGGATCCTCTTCAACTC
This sequence comes from Torreya grandis, assembly GCA_037957365.1. Taxonomy (NCBI): domain Eukaryota; kingdom Viridiplantae; phylum Streptophyta; class Pinopsida; order Cupressales; family Taxaceae; genus Torreya; species Torreya grandis. The sequence continues at coordinate 1,267,595 of JARHVA010003601.1, read as the reverse complement.
TCTAAGTTCATTCTAGGTAAAGTAGCTGAGCAGGAAATTACATACCAAATATGGAATGGCATTGATGAGGCATTAACAAAGAATAATAAGGCCACATTCCATGGATCCCAAATTACTATTGGTATAATGAAAAACACAATAAAATTTCAATTTAAGAAAGTAAGAAATGTTAGGAAGTTATATACATTGCATACCCTTCCTCATAGAGATTGGGACCCTTATGGCAAGGTATAAAAGAAAATTCATACCCTTGGCCTCACTTAAAAACATGATACAATGGATCACGATTTTATATTAATAAATTCTAAGGATGATTAAGAGGTGAAATAAAGTTCCACAATTTTAGGATTGAGTGAGGACCTATTGAGGGTGATATAAGCTAAACCCTCTCTCACACTCAATGAGGTAAAGTTCAGGATCCCACCTCATGTAGGATGGAGATATTCTAACTTTTAGAGTGGTAGGCCATCAAACCAACCATAAAGAGAGGGAAATATCCAAAAATAACCCAATACCAACCATATGACCAATAATAGTTGGTAGGTGTGTCACCACTCATTGGAGGGTAGGATGAACAATAAGAAAAAGAACAAGTGCTTGAATCTACAAAAGTAGAAGAGGAAGAAATGATCGAAATTCAAACATAAATTATTTAATTGATACAAGTCAAGCAAGATATGATAGAAGAGATAAATCAAGGAAGAGATAGTAAACAAAGGGAAGAAGTCAAGATTATTTTCTTGGACTCCTCTGATGAAGATTAAATGATAATTCTATAAGCTGGCAGAATAACCAAGTTATATCAAAATAATACTAAGGGAGATATACCATAGAACCCACCCACATAGAGACTCAAGGAGGTAAAAAATTAAATATAAGGTGATCCAACACAATAGGTAGATGATGATTAGTTTCAATAGGCCAAGGTATAAATCCTACAAGCATTAAAGGCTAGGGCACCTTTCATTATATAACCATCTAATAAGGGTCCTATTATTTCACCCCTATAGGATTTATTAAATTAATGTTTTTACCTAAAATTTATACCATCCCTCCACTAATTATTTTTACATTCATTCCTTTTTAGTCACTTTTTTTGGGTCTCCTCTTTATGCACCCATCTACTAATTTACCTAGTGTACTCTACCTACTCCACCCTATACTACTGTAGTTTATTTTCCTTCCATCTCCAACCCATTAACCTTAGTTTTATCCATTTTATATATCATCTAGTCCATCACTCTAATTTTATTTTCTTCTACCCTATTGGGTTTACCTTTTCCCTCTTCAACACCAACCTCCACAACCATAATAGTGATCACCAAAAAGGATCATAGGAAGCAACCAATCTTTGGTGTGCATGTAATGCCATAATTTAGAAACATAGACTAGTCTAAAATCATTTGGACTTCAATTTCCAATCCATCCACTAAAATTGAGCCTGAGTTTGAAGAGCATGTGCAAGTGGAAGCCCAACCATTAGATCCCTCAAATCTCATTCTTCCATATTAGGCTAAGGAGTTAGGAGCCTTAGCCTCTAAGAGGCCCAATCTAAAGATCACTAAAATTTAAATGGTGAGTTCACTATTTGATAAGGCTAAAACATCAATATAATGGGTAAGGAAGAGGAAAATAGAGGATATCTCAAGTAGACCTCTGATCATGGAGGAAAGGGAAGAGGTTTATTCCCTTATCAAGAGATAAAACAAGCAAAAGGGTTAGTCATCTTATATTAAATACCTCAAGTTATAAATGAAGACACATGTAGAGGAAATCCTATCCATATATGAGGGAACCAAAATGGATAGATAATAGCTTAAAGAGGAGTTAAAAACTCTCAAGGAGTAATAATAGGTTATTCAAGTTTCCCAAGGAATTGAGTAGGATGTGCATAATGCATCACTTAGGTTATATGAAATTCTAGATTACATTCATTCTTTTAGGGTCAATTTGGCTCCCCATATTAATTATATAATTAAATTATTCCAAAGTCTTATAGAAGATGAGAATAATCTTATTTTATGGTAAATTTAGCTCGATCAATAAGTGTATTTATTTAACTCCAATTACCACATCATCAAGCACAAGTGTAACTACACTTCCAATGATAATTTTGAGACATGTTAAGCAAGATCTAATTTATTTTAAAGGATATTTTTATACATTTTTCTTGTATCAATTATAAATAAATATTTAAGTCATAGTTTATCTATATTATAATTAACTGAATCATTTTTATCAACATGCATATGTTGCATGACTGAGTTATCTACAAGTTATTAACATGTAACTAAGACTTATCATATAGTATTTTTTGGATGTAAAAGAAGTGTTATAAACTTGGAAGATGAGGTGACCCCTTCCTTAGGTTATTTATATACATGTATAACCCTCTTTTCAAAGGGTAAAAATTGTGGATGAATATACAGGAAGAAATCAAGAAATTTATTGTCATGCAACTGTGTTTATTCTTTCTTGTTTTTTCTATATGTTAATGAATTTGAAGTTTTATTTGTATGTATCAATTTAATAATTATGATGTGTTCTAATGTTATGGATTAATCTTATTTTTTTATTAATGAATATTAGACTTAAATGTGCAATAACTATTAAAGATTGATATATTTCATTGGTTTAAGTAGTTAGTATAAGTTAAATCGATAATCCAAGGTGTGTAGAGGTATTTCCTTATATATAGTCTTCTAGATGCAATTAATAGTTATCTTGGATAACTTCTTGGTATGAAATATAATCTTATAAAAAGTTGTGAAACAAAAACCTAAAGAAGAGAAACCTTTAGTTGATATCATTAAGCATCCTATATCTATTACCTTAAAATTCTATTGATGTTTGTTCATGAGTGTGTAAAATTTGAAAATAACAAACACTAGTTTTGAGATACATGTCTAGTAAAGAAACATCAAGAAACTCATTTTCAAAGACATAAAACCTTATTTTATACCTTACCCTTCCTTCTTTTGAGTTTTTTTGAAATCTATCCACCATAGGATAGTATTCTACCCATCTAACTCACTTAGTGATTTATATTTTTTATTAAAATCCATGCATCTGCCCACAAAACAAGTTGAATAACCAATAGGCTCAACCTTCTATTCCACCACCTAGTTGTTTTAACCACATACCTAAAACTCATGTTCTATAGTATAACCTAGTTCCATACAAATCCCAAAATATTATAGGTTACCTTATTTAAAACTCAAGTTGTTTATAAAACCCACATCAATAGAAGAAGAAAATGCTTGCACTAGAAGAAGGACACACTTGTGTATTTTCCTAATAAATAGGGTCCAATCATTATAGAATCACCTAAGAGATTAATAAGGTCTAGGTCCCAAGCTAGCCTTTTGGTTTCACCATTATTAAATTTTAAGAGGCCTAGACCTATACCTATCATCCCTAAAATATGTAGAGCCCAAACACCTTCCCTTGTAAGAAAATACCTACCTATTAACCTTATTATGGCTCAACCTTGGTTAATTATATCCACCATTACCATCCCTAAGGACCAACATAATCTACCTAAGAAACCATAAAATTATTTACCTACCTTCTCTCCCTTAATTGGGAGGATGACTGAAGAACATATCAAATATTTCAAGGCCACCTTGAGATTAATGAATGTTATCCATGAATATGTTACATGCAGTCTTTTAACATTTACTCTACAAGATTATTCTTATGATTGGTATATCAATTTTTAAGAAAATCTCATCACCCCATGGAATGAGTGTCAAAATATGTTCCTTGTATAATTAGGACAAGTAACTAATCCAAATCTAGTATATAAACTCTTTAAAAACATGAAAGAGGAACCTAACAAGTTCATACATCCCTTAAATGTAATATTATATAAGATGCACAGTTAATTGAATGTTGTGTATAATATAAATGAGAATCTAATGCTTGAGATATATAGGAATGCCTTGGCCCAATTACTACAATTTTTTTTAAAGAGTTTCTATGACCAATACTCTAGCTTTGACATTTCAAGAAGCCGTAAACATTGACAAGTAACTCAATCCATAACTTAGCCCTCATAATCTAGGAAGTCAAGCAATCAACAATAGACTACCATTCTTGAATGTAATTCCATGTGTGAATCATAATACCCCTATATTCAATTAGAATTAGTTATATACTTTGCCTCCCATGATACAATAAATAACAAATCATAACTATAATTAATTGAATAATTAGACAAAAATAAATAACTAATAGTAGAATCATCATCAAGCTCACACCAACACAATAGTCATTCAATATTATGACTCCAATAGAGCTGAATTGGATTATATACAAATGATGGTATAAAAGATGAGCAACAATTTCTTGAATATATAAAAGAAGATGCGTAATATAAATAATAATAATTATAATAAAAAAATATAACTTTCTAAGATATAATAGGCTTTTCAATAGTTCCACTAATAATTTAGAATAAAAACAATCAAATAAATTACAAGAAGTCAATATCATGGAAACAACTTTGCCCAATTGATGCAGGGTTCATAACACATCTCAGTATGGAGAGTTGGACTGTATAGATTTTTATGCAAGCTTTGACATCTTTTAGAGAGAGATGATCAAATAAGATCAAATGAGGAATTCTATATATCTCCTATATAAACCTAGTCCTTCCATTTTAACTATGGTATTTGAGACTTTTGATTCATCCTTCCCTAATGAAGATGAAAATATCCTAGAGGATAATTATGATGAAGTTCAAGTGTTTCAATAATTTAATAGGAACAATTATAATCTAAGGAACAGGTAGTCATTTACTACTTCTACTCCTCCCAATAATATGGTTATCCCTCTAAATCCCAAAGATGAAAATAATTATCCTCCCCCTAAAGGGAATAATCAATCTTAACATATAGAGGAACATGATAAATGAGGATATAATATTATTGTGGATATGAAAAAAATTAAGGACAACATTACTCTTCACAAATTAGCATTAATCATAGGCCATAAAGAACTCTTATGGAATTCCATCATAGGTAAAGTTTATTGTATAAAATTCCAAGGTAACTAACATGAATGTCATATACAAAATAAATCCTAAAGTTTCCCCTTTCTTACTAACCATTCAAACATTTATCAATAATATACATAATTTCCTGGTAGATTTTGAAGCTTCAACAATAGTAAAACTTAATTTCATTTGTCAAAAGCTTGGTTTAACACTAAAGCCATCCATTAGGACTATGTCACACCTAGATAAAATAGTAGTGCCTATATTAGGAGAGATTAATGATGTGAGAATTTAGGTTACCTCAAAACCAAGAGTGTATATGACTATCAACATCTTGGTGGTGGATATTCTTAAAGGGTATCGATTGTTATTGAGTAGAGATTTGTCAAAAACATTAAATGGATATCTTTCCATGGAATTTTCACATATCTAGCGACCTTGGAAAGGTATATCCAACTATATCATAATCGATCAAGAGATAAAATGAAGCATACTATTATAGAGTATAATACAACCAATGAAGAGGTAGGTCATAAATCTCCTAGTCCTGGAATATTCACATTTTTTATGAAGCATAAAGCACCAAAATAAATTATGGATCCTTCCCAATTAAAGACCCTCTATTTTGATAAATCAAGATCTAAGAAAGGATCAGGTGTCGATATAAATATGATCAATACATTAGGAGAGAAACTATTGGTAGCCTATATAATCCAATTCCCATGCACCAACAACATATCAAAATATGAAGCCTTGATTCTAGGATTATAATTTGACCTCAAGAATAATGTCAAAGAATTGATGGTAAATAGAGATTCTAAACTCATTATTAACCAAGTCAAAAATAAATATCAATGTAAATTATCATATTTAAATAAATATAAGCATATATCCTATGATTTAATTGAATCATTTTAATCTTTCAACAAAGTATCTATTCCAAGAGAATAAAATGGAGTTGCCAATTCATTGACCACTTCAAAAATGAATTTGGTACCCTTACAGGAGGAAAAAATCCTTAAGTTATACATTAAATTGGTGTCATGTCCTTCAATACTAGAAAATGTTGAGAATTTTCAAGTGTTTGATGATGACCAATAAATTATCCAATTTTTGAGAAATTCAAGACAATTCAAATCTCAAAATTGATGACAAAGAAATAAACCATAGGTGCCATGAAGGATTGGATAAAGGTGTTATCTAAATAAAAGATAATCTCCTCCCATCAAGAATGGTCAACCAGGAAATGAATTTTGATACAAACCCTCAAGCTCAATCACAAAGTTAGTTCAAGGTTAATGTATATGAGTTTTACTTTGAAAATGTTGGTGATGAGAGGAATGTAGACTTCATAAATATTAGCTTAATTTTCACACTAGAAGAAAGGTAAAAGGTCAAGGAATTGATTAGCAGGTATAAGGATGTAATTACATGGACCTATGATGGCTAAAGTATATTAAATCCTAGAGACATCACCCATATGATTCCCCTCAAGACTGATCACAAACCATTTATACAAAGATAAAGGCTAGTTAATCCTATCTTGGAACCACTAATTTAGAAGTGGAAAATTTTCTAAGTGATATGATAGTATTTCATATTAGACATTTGAATTGGGTGTCCAATCTAGTTCTGGTTAGGAAAAAGAGTGGTGAGATCAAACTTTACATCGACTTCATGAAATTGAATAAATATTTGAAGAAGGATAATTATCCTTTTCCCTCCTTAGATGAGTTAATACAAACTATGAGTGGATTTGAGATGATGTCTTTCTTGGACATTTTTTTAGGTTAGGATCAAGTACTATTTGAATTAGAGGATAGGATGAAAACAACATTCAATTTTAAATGGGGAACATATGCATATAAGTGAATGCCATTTGGGCTTATCAACACTAGAGATAATTTTTTGAGGGAAATGGATCATGAATTCCAAGGATTGATAGGGAAATGCATAATTATATACAAGGGTGATCTCACTATTTTATATAAAAAGAGAGTTGATCATATTGACCATCTTCAGTCTATTTTTGAGAGGTTTAAGAAGTTTAGGGTATCACTTTGATATCCCCATATGTACACATAATACCCAATAAAAGTGAAATTTATGGCTCACCCCAATTTCTTTGCATAAAAACCTAAGATAAGATATAAATAACAACACTTTTCACACATAGATCCAAGGTGTAGGTAAATTTAGTATGTTGCATAGGATTATTAAGACCCTATTTTCAATTTTAGTTTAATCATTTATTTTTGGATGTATTTATGGTTGATATTGGCATTATAAAACCATTGATTATAGGTTATTTAAAAATCTAATGCATTCACCCCTATGAGTCACCATTTATTGTATTCAACACACCCCACACTATATTTTTATTTGAAAATTGGGGACCACATTGTTTTTTGGAAATAATGAATATATTATTTTGGTATCTATGTATTCTTGAGGATTATTATGATTATTAAAAACTTGATTCTTAGAATTTTGGATCATATTGAGGCATATTTATTTCCATTTTAAAACATTTTTTCAAACTAACCTATTAATGAAAAGATAGTAAGAATGGGTTTACATGACAAGGATTCAGATTGCTTTATTTTGGATTACTTAGTCTTCAACAACTTTTCCTTGGAATTTTTCCTTTCAAAAAGTTTCTTATCATCAACTTTATCATTTGATACTTCATTTCAACAAGAAATTTTCCTTGAAAATATTCTTTTCAGTAATTTTTATCATTGGTAACTTTTGCTTTGAAAGGATTTCATCAAAAGGTTTACTTCAACAAGTTTGGTCTATCAAAAGCTTTACTTCAGTAGATTTATTTCATAATTTTTCTAGTCAACTACTTTTCACATCAGAATTTTTGATGAAAGATTTTTGGTAGAGGCTTTATTTCAATGAAAATATTTTTGAAGATTATTTTTGGAAACTTTCATTTTGTAGATTTTTCATCAAAAGGTTTGTTTCATAAAGATTCTATTCAAAAAAATTTCATTGGGAAGTTTAATTTCTAATCCAACACTTAAAATAATTTGTTTTAGAGAATTTCCATCAGAATATTTCTCTTTAGAAAATTTCTATGTGACTTATTTTACCTAATCCAATCTTCCTAGAAGTACTTATTCATTTCCAACATTATTTCAAAAACTTTTGGATAAAATATTTTGGGACCAATCTCTCTAAAAACAATTATGATTGTTGGGTCTTTTGTCTTGAACATAAATTCTAACTTCCCTTGATTGGAATACATAATGACGCATGGAAAAATATGAAAGGTTAAACCATGGTACCCTAAATGACAAGGCATCCTATGTGGCATATATATTAAGACAAGGTGGTCAAATTCAGATTGAATTAAGGTGATGATCTCATAAATGTTGGCAATTAATGGTGAAAGGATTGGAAATATATGCATAAGTCTATTAACATCGATCTTTAGCCAAGTTCACATCATTCCATATTTAAGAGCTCAAGAAAAATTTCACTTTACGTGATCCTAAAATCCCTAATTACTATCAAAGTGATTTTTTATCCATGAAATTTAGTTTAGTGTTTGATAACATATTCAAAATCTTGAAGCATACTAGTAGTCACCAAACCACCATGGTATCATCATCGAGGTCATATAAAGGAGACCTTGTACCATCTAGGTTCTATATCAAGGATTACACATAATATTTAGACATGGTGTTTGTGCCACTATATTCAATGGTATTTATCCAAATCACTTATTGATAAGGGAAGCTATAGAAAATGTAGACTCCTTTGCACTCAAAGAAGACATCTCAGTTGAGGATAAGTAGTTAGTGAAGGACCTAATTTAATCAAACATAAATCCCTACATTATGTAGCTATAAAGGAATAGGTTATGCAATGCATAGGTTTACTACAAGACCTATTCTTCAAAGGGAGAATAGTAGATGATAGATACCTTCACTGATTTAACAATAACACAAGTGTCATGTAAATTTCAAGAGATGCATTTAACAGTTATTTAAGCCTACCCATTCCATATGTCACTTTAAATTTACATACTATTATTAAATGGAATAAGGCCAATAATGTGGAGTGATCACTATCAAGGTGGATTCTCTCTATGGAAACTTTCACTCTAAAATAACATAGCAAGAACCTTATTCCCATCACTCAATTTAGAGTGGGAATTTGTGTGGAAATGACACTATTAAATTGAATATTTAGCCCTGTAATCATATAATTCCTATTTTTTTAATGGCTTCCCCTACTAGACTTGATAAGTACCTTAGAGTACACCTATGCTTTGTGAAAATTGATTAATGCAAACATCTATGAATATATCTTACACAAAGATAAGAGGTCATTGGGATGAAATTTCTACATGTTGTCTAATCTATTAGACATAGTCATGGGGATAGTGTAAAACCACAATGGAGTCATATGGGATCTCAACCCAAACATGGTTAAGAATATAATTTGTGACTATTATATTTTTTTTCTCATCTACTCATGTGTTAAGAACATATAACATATTTATAAGGATCTCTACCTTCAGGTCTAGATGGACATTGATGATTGGCCTTTGGCTAGAATTTCACCAAACATAGACATAACAGTTATTTATAACATAGGAGACTAATGGATATATCCATACTATAGTATTATCATGGTGTCTATCCATAAGATGGATCCTCTTTAGCTACCTAAGTTCATTCTAAATAAAGTAGCTGAGTAGGAAATTGTATACCAAATATGGAATGGAATTGATAAGGAATTAACAAAGAATAAGAAGGCCACATTCCATGGGTCCCACATTACTATTGGGAGAATGAAATACACAATATGAAAGAAAATTAAGGAATAAATAAATGATAGGAAGGCATATGCATTGCATACCCTCCCTCATAGAGATTAGGACCCTCATGTAAAAGTCCAAAATAAAATTCATACCCTTAGCCTCGCTTAAAAATGTGAGCCAATGGATCATGATTTTATGTTCCTAAATTATAATGATGATGAAGAGGTGAAATAAAATTCCACAACTATAGGATTAAGTGAGGACCTACTAAGGATGATACAATCTAAACCCTCTCTCACATTTATCAAAGCAAAGTATAAGATCCCACCTCCTAGAGGATGGAGATATTTTGACTTTTAGAGTGATAGTACATCGTAACAACTAGAAGAAGGAAAATATCCCAAAATAACCTAAGATAAACCATAAGACCAAATATATTTGGTATATGAGGCACCACCCATTAGAGGGTAGGATGAATAATAATAAGAAGAACAAGTGCAGGCCTATACACAAGTAGAAGAGGAATAAATGCTACCAATTCAAATATCAATAGTTAAACTGATATAAGTCAAGCAAGAGATAACAAAGGAGCTAACTCAAGGAAGAGATAGTGTATAGAGGGAATAAATTTATATTATTTGCTTGGACCCCTCTGATGAAGAGGAAATGTTGGCATTAATAGCCCTAACACTTAGAATTATTCCCCCTTCTCTTCCCTAATAGATGATAATTAAACATGATTGCATAGCAACTAAGTGATATCAAAAGAATCGTAATGGGGATATACCATAAACCTCACTGACATAAAAACTCAAGGAGGCATAACCTTCACTATAAGGTGATCCAACACAAGAGGTGGACGAGGATGAACTGTATAAGGCCAAGGTAATAAGCCTATAATCACTAAAGGCCAAGGCACCTCTCACTTAGGAACCATTTGGTAAGGGTCCTCTTATTACATACCCTTTAGGCCTTTTTTATTTAATGTTTTTACCTATAATTTCTACCATCCCTCCATTTATTTGTACATTCATTCCTATTTTTTCACTTTTTGTGGGATTCCTCTTTGTGCATGCATTTGCTAATCTACACAATGCCACTTCACCTATTCCACCCACCACTACTATAGTTTCTTTTACTTCAATCTCCACCCCATTAAGCATGACATTATCAATTATATCTATCAACCAATCCATCATTCCAATTGTCTCTTCTTCTACCCAATTGGGTTCACCTTTTCCATCTTCAACACTAACCTCCGCAACCAAAGTAGTGACAACCAAAAATTCTCCCAAAAATAAACTAGTCTTTATTGTGCATCCAATTCCATAATTTGGAAACATAGGCTAGTCTAAAATCATTTTTCCATTTATGCCCAATCCTTTCACTGAAATTGATCCTAAGACTAAAGATTATATACAAGTGGAAGCTCAACCATTAGATCCCTTGAAGCTCACTCTTCTAGATTGGGATAAGGATTTTAGAGCCTTAACCTATAAGAGACCTAATTTGAAGATAATTGAACTTCCAATGGTGCACTCACTATTTTATAAGGCTAAAACATCAATAAAATGGGTAAGGAAGAGGAAAATAGAGGATAGCTCAGCATAACTCTAATAATAGAGAAAAGGGAATAGGTTTATTCCCATAACAAGAGATAGAATAGGAAAAAGGATTAGTCCCCTTATATTGAGGACCTCAATTCCTATGGGGATACCCATACAAATTTAATCCTAGCCATACATGAAGGAACTAAAAAGGCTAGACAAGATCTCAAAGAGGAGTTATAAACTCTTAAGGAACAACAGGGAATTCAAGTTCCCCAAGGCATTGAATAGGATGTGAATAATGAACACTTAGGCTATATGAAATTCTATATTTTATTCATTATTTGAAGTTTAACTTGGCTCCCCATGTTAATTCTATAACCAACTTATTCAAAAGTCTCAGATAAGATGAGAATAAGTTGAATTTCTTAGTGTTGTATACATCCAATAAGGAATTTAGACACTTTGACTTAATTACCCTATTGGAGGCATAAAATGATTTGAATTAGATTTAATAAGAAAATAAGATGTCTGAGATTAAGTATCATCCTTTGAAGCTTTAGTGAATAAATTAGCTGAATAAGAGAAGTAGGTCAAGAAAATTTTAATAGATCTAGAATTGACAATAATTTAGGATAATAAAGGGAAATTGATGACTCGAGATACTTTTTATCAAATGATCAAGAAATCCTCTTATGCATTCAAATAGATTTTTCAATGTCTAATCTTGGAAGACATTGAAGTGAAATTGAGTGCAAATAGGAAAAATGTGATAGAGGTAGAAGTCTTCTAGGTTGGCTTTAGAGCCACCAAAATAGAACATGTTAAGCTAATAAAATAGATAAGAAAGGTAAATAGGCCACATGTTATATATATTAACCTAGTTCAAACATAACATGTTAAGGTGTATAAGTAATACCAATATCTAGATTTTAAGAAGAAGGTATCCCAACAAATGCCACCTACTAGTTCTACTCCATAGACTCCGCCTATAACACTAGCAAGTACAACCACATCAATGCCACCTTGATATTCAGATTTAATGGTAACTATTATCACCAAATATTACACCTTAGAAGAGGGTGTTTAATCCTCTTATATATTTGGGCAATGTGGGAACACTTCTAGGTATGTGGGTGTACCTATAATGGAAGTGAGCCTCTATATTTAAGACTAGCTCCATGAATGTATCTTGAAGTGTTTTCACTTATGATAACTCTTGATTGTGGGGAAAAACATTATAGTTTGAATGAATTAAACCTATTCTAATGGAGTGATACACAAATATGTTTTCCACATGACCATCACATTTCATTCACTAAGAAATAAAGCATACATATTAGTCTCAAAGTCCTAGAGGATTCTAACATGAGTGTTTCAATATAGAGGTGAGATGTATGATGTAACACAAGGAAATTGAAATAGAGGGAAAATTTCACACTCCAAGGAAAATAATACACTTGAAAGGAGCCTAACACACTTGACTACACTCTATATGACTTATTAGAATGAGAGTTTCTTGTAGAAGACATGAAAGGACAAGGAAAAACAAAGGATAGAATCATTGAACTTAACCATTCATCACTTTTCACACTTGAAAAAGATATTATTGAACTCAAAAATATATTTATTGAATTATTCTAAGTAAAAATGTGACATCAAAATAGCATCTCTTTGCCATAGTAGGTGTGTTCTATTTTACAAAGGCCAAAATGGTAGTTACTTATAGAAATTCAAAGAGAGGAGAAAAAAATGAAGTTCAAAGGTCACTAGAACACATGTCAAAATGATAATATAAATTACATATGAAAGAGGATGAATTTATAAATAGATCATGCAAGGTCTAATGGTAAAAATGGTTCTCAAAGCATAAAAACTCCTAAAATGTGGCATAAAACTCCTTTTACTTGAATAGGAAACTACCTTCATCATGGATCATCAACTCAAGCACTTGAACCTAAAATAGGGAGAGTTGACACCTATGATATGATGGACATAAGACATTTTCCTATATTTTATATATATTGTATACACTTACATTCATCATCCATAGTCACTCATTGGTCTCCTTGATTTTGACTCTTCACATCTGGTGGTCACTATTCATCTTGGATATTGACTGAGCTTTTCATAGTGGCATATGAGTATAAATTGATAAATTAAATGAAAAATCCTTAATACTATATGTTTTTTCATGTTTCATTCACTTTCCACATTGCTCATTCCATTTTGTAATATGTATATCATTGTTTGGACATGTAGCCTTATCCTATTCATCTGAAACCTCATCAAATTTGCTTTATCAATCTCAGTTGGAGTCTCTTTGATTTAAAATTCAATGCTAGCCATTGATGATTGATCTAGGGTCTTAATATTATGACATCTGAAAACACTACATTTAATCTAACTCCTTGACCTTTGACTCTCACTTATACCATTATATATGGATGTATGTTTGAATGCCAATCATTGGATCTGCCCCTATTTGAATTAAAATGGATGCTTTTTAAGACTTAAAATTAACATCTACATGTTTTTATTTTATTTTCACATTAACATATTTTATGCCCACATTATTTTCATAATTTAAACCCCAATGGTCTTTTACTGTGGCTTGATTTTAACGTCCACACGACCATCTTCATCTGATTATTCAACTTTGAAGGATTATATATTGAAGTGGAAAAAAATTAAGGCAAAAAATTTATAGGGGATGATCTTGACCCTAAGATAAACATTTCCATGTGGTATTTTGGTTCTATGATGCTTTCTAATAAAAATTATAAAATGTACAAGTAACCAACCTATTCATTTCTACATGACATCCTGATGACAGTCTAGTTCACTTAGACTTGTGCTTGAACTATTTATTTATCTTTTAAATATTTAATTAACTTCTTAAGGCTTGTGAAAATTCCTTCCATGATCGTAATTTCTCAAACACAATGAACTTGTTACTTTCACATATGGCTTTAAAATGACCCCTAAGACATCAAATGACATACTAAACTAGACTATAACCAAGACTATAATGGCATTAAGTTGCATAAAATGAACTAAAAAACACCCTATGACACTATGTTATACCCTTATATAAGTTTTTACTATAGGTGCGTTGATCCATTTTGACTTATGGTCAAAATGATCAACATCTTTGGTGATTTCCAATGGGTGGTATACTTGATATTCCATGAATAGTTACCTAATCTTTTCCATTGGGTTATGTAATCACATGTACACAAATTGATACAAAAATTACCTTTGAAAACACACCAAATAATATAAAACAACAAGAATAAGACAAAATATAATAAATAGACATGTGGTTAGCTAGAACACTTAGGGAATACACCACACACAACTAAAACAAAACACACACCTAATCTACTATTTAAAAAACTAACATTTAATCTTCAATAAAAAGTTTTAAAATGTATCCAATTCATAATAATGGGAAACTCTTCTCCATTCATCCTTGTTATTAGAAATAATTTATTTTCTTGCACTTGATGATGACATATGGTCCACTCCATAGGGTGTCAAATTTGGTATGCCTCTATAGTTTTTCTATATCTTCATCCCAATTAAACACTATATCACATTCTTGGAATGTTTTTGAATTTTCCTTCTTGTCAAAAGACGTTTTCATTAGTACTTGGTGATGTTCTATGGCTTGATGAGACTTCTCTCTAGTCTCTTGCATCTCTATTAATTCTATTAATCTCACCTTCATTGGAGTATTTTAAAATAACTTTAATTAATGTGCCAACTCTAAGGAAATAACATCTTGAGAGATAAATAACCTATCCTATCTTCCATAGATAAGCACAAAAGGAGAATTCTCTACTGACCTCTTGGGAGTTATCCTATCAACCGATAAGGTTGTCTTCAATTTGGTATGCCAAGCCATCTTGTTATGCTCTAAGGTTATCTTGATGATTTTGATCATATTATTTTTAGTATATTTATCCAACCCATTACCTTGAGGTTATTATTTATATGAATTACTCAAAAATATGCCATTACTATTTTCCCAATCAGTTGTCTTAGCACCCATAAAAGTAAGAGAATTATCTAAAATAATAGTAGGAATGCTAAACCTAATTATGTTGCTCTCATATAAATCTAAGATAACATTCTCATTATATTCCTTCAATGATACTACCTCAACCCACTTTTTAAAATAATTATTTTCTTTGAGTATCCATTTATGACTAGCACTTTATAGGGGGTTTATCATACTAATGAAATCAAAACCCCATTGCATGAAATGTTGGTCAGCTTGGAAAGGTTGATGTATTTTACCATAAATAAAGAACATTATACACACATTATCACCTAATAATTTCAATCCTTGAAGAGGCTAGGCTAATAATATCCTACCCTCATGATCTTAGTAGCTATGGTTCTTGGGGAGAAATGACCTCTTTTTATTCCATCATGGAACTTCTCAAGTAACACTCCAAATTGGTCATTGTCAATGCACCTCAACAATACACCATTAGTATCTCTTCTAAAAATCACACCATATACAAGGAAAAATGGAATATATTTCAATCTAAAATATCTCCTTTGAGATCTACTCATATCATTAGGATACTCACCACTTTTAAGAAACTTGATCACATATTTTATCCAACTCTCTATATACAAGGAACCAACTAGTTAGGGGTAATCATGATTGATTAAAACCTATTATTTTAACTCATGAATATCTAAATATATATGTTCATAAAGGCCCTTAACTCATATCAACTTTGTTACTTTGATATCAACATCATATTCCATTACCTTAGTGATCCACCATGGCTTCTTCACACTAAGGTCTTTGCTCAAAATAAACTCCTTGGTACTAGGATGAGAGACCATAACATTAATTTTATTGTTTGAAACCATATTCCTAAAATTATGTAATATCCCTTCGGATATCAAAATAAAAGCTCTAAATTGTTTATCTGAATTTCTACAAAAATATCTTCAAATAGATAAATAAATCATAGTATAATCTCTTATTTATTTGCTCATAAGCTTACAATAGAGGTCCTCTGTCAAGTATACAAAGAATATTGAAAGTACGGCCTTAATAGCCTGAATATTCCACAAACTGGGAAAGAAATTTGGATATGGTACGTCTCAGCCTACTGTGTAAAAAACACAGTCGCCGACGTTGGTTATACTACCATCGTCGGTCTACCTGTAGTCATTAACTTGCCGATGTCAGTGATAAGTTGACCTATGTCAGTCTCTGTACGTCTCTATTTACCGTTGTCAGTGCCTAAACTTTCTATTGATGTGTATGGATTTTCACAGATCTATACAGAATTCGTACGGCCGCTGATATAGCACTACCTGTATGCTTGATCTTGATCTGTAGAATTATGGGCTAATACAAAATATCTATATCTGGATAATTCTTGAATCAAAACCCAAAAATAATGAAATACCTGTAAACCCTTGTGATAGCTTCTGTGTGAAGTTATCTCTCAAACTTGTAAACACCTGTGATAACTTCTATATGAAGTTATCTCTCAATTTGGCAATAGATCAACTGATCTCTCACAACCTCTGAATCACACACAATGAAGAGTTAACGTTCTTCAATGCAAATGGAATCCTGGAACCCTTGGCTCAGTCTTCACAGAAGAATTTCTTAACAAGAATCAATATTAATAATAATCATTGGCTAATCCTAACTCTCTCCCATGAGAAACCCTTATACCCTCCAAAGGTGTGCTTGCTAAAATTAGATTTCCTCAAATTAGAACTTGGGTTTCTTAAATTAGAATTCCTCAAATTAGAACTTGGGTCTTAAAATTAGACCAATTCTTAAATTAGAATTAGGGTCTTAAAATTAGACCAAATAATTAATAATTAATAATTAATTATTAATGAGACCAAATAATTAATATTTGATTAAATCAATCAAATATTAATATCTCCCTTAATTCATATCCAAAAAACCTGAACAAAAAAAGCAAGCCCAGCTCCATCAAGACCCTCTATCCATCCCATCAGCCTACAAAGGTCGCATAATAGGCTAATCCTCAACTCTTAACATGTCAACTCAAAAGGGGACATGACAATTTGCCCCTCTTGAAATTGCTTGCCCTTAAGCAATCGCTAAATGATACACCCATCAATCCACCTGGATCCCAAATGTAGTCATGATCTGCCCTGCTGTCAATCAATGCAAACTCCATGCCATGTCCATCCCTAGTACTAAGATAAGCACCCCAACATCCAATCCATAAATGAAAATTAGCAAGCAACTCAAGCAAACTCTTTACCTGAATAATATCTAAATTTGGATTGTGAAGGCTAGAAATAGTCATATCACCATCAACCTGTGACCTGATTATAACAGAAAGCTGAGTCTCTACCACATGTGATAACTCCTAAACTGCACTCACCTCAAGACCAAGCTCATCCTCATATCTCTCTTGTGTTGGTGCCAATGTGCACTCATCATCGCACTCTATCATGTCATGTCGTATGAGCATCTCCATGTGATGAAAAAACATATATCTGAAGCTGCTGCCCCGTATTGCCTTAAGAATATGTGTCTTCCCATCAACATCAAAGTGAACCTCCATGTCCTTGAGATGAAGAGTAACTTCCTCAAATGAATGAAGCCACTTCATACCCAAGACTAAGTCTATATCCCCCATGTTCACCACATAATAATCAGCCTTGAACTCGTAGTTGTTCAAGCACAATGGGAGGTCTCTAATCATACGCTCACACCTAAGAGTGTGACCATCGGCTACCTTAACTCTAATGCCCTCAAAATCTTTAGTAGTGAGTCCATGTTTCTCCACAAATTTAGCATCTATGAAATTATGTGTGGCTCCTGTATCAAGAAGGGTGATGACCTTCTGCCCTGCTAAGACTCCACAGAGTCTGAATGACTCATCTGACTGAATGCTGGATAGGCGTGCCTCCTGTATATGAAGCTCTAACTCTACCATTGCCTCCTCATAACTATTCTACTGTTCAGAATCCTCTAAATCTAAATCCTCATAATATTCCCACATCACACAATTCGCCTTGCCCTTAGGCCTCAAAGGGTAATCGTGATGGATATCATATGGACCTTTGTAGTAGAAGCAAAGCTTCTTCCTGCATAGATCATTAAGCACCTCACGATCCAAAGGTGGTGCTGCTGGATTGGCCTTTGAATCATTCTTTACACCTGATTTATCTATGTTAAAATCTGGTCTCTCTGTATCTCCATTGGAACACTTATGGTCTCTAGATGAATAAGTACCTCTGGAGTTAGATTTATTGGATGGGGCTGCCATCTCCATACTACGCGCCTTCTTCATAGCTACCTGTAATGAAGGTGGATCAAAGCCTTTGATCCAACCTCTCAATGGTTCTATCAATCCTTCCATGAAGAGTACTACAAGTCACCTCTCTGAAATGTCAGGAACCATAACTGATAACTTATGGAAGTCACCAATATAAGACTCTAGACTGCCACTTTGGTGCAACTGTGCCAACTCTCAGAAATAGGACTCTGGATCCCTCTTGTCAAAATGCTCTACCAACCTATCCATAAACTCCTAATAATATGTGATCTGATCATGATGGAGTGTCACCATCCCGTGGTGCCACCAATCATGAGCTACTCCCTCAAGATGTAATGTAGCATATCTGATAGCATCTTCCTCAACCATCGGTCGCAATGTGAGAAACGTATCTAGCTTACTAACCTAGGCCTGTGTTGTCACCTTACCACTACCATCAAACATCGCTAGTGTGAACCTACTCGTAGCATGCTTCAAATCATTTTTTTGGGGTCTTGGTCTCCCATTCTGTTGACCTCGGTAATGTTCTTTCCTTTGTGTGAGGAATCGGTCAAAAGTAATCATCTCCCTGACCACAGGTGGTAATGACTCCCACTCATTAGTCACTATCCTAAGTGTGTCTGTAAATGCCTCCTCATGCTCCTCACCTGCTATCACCTCCTCTGCCTCCTATCTCACAAAGGTAGGCCTAGTAGGCCTGTTAGCTGTACGAGAAGCAGTCCCAAAGCCTCTCTGTGATCCTACATCACTCCTGACATCTTCATGATGTGGGAAATGTCTCCTCGGAGTACCCAATCTCGACAGTGCTACTGCCAACTATTTTAATACTTGGTTATTCTACCTTTGCCCTTCTCGTAGTTCTCTAAGAGTAAGTAAAACCTCTGCATCATCTTGATCTCTAAGATGGTGAGGAATATGGGCCCTGCCAATATCGTCACCCATGTCTTCCAGTGGTTGTTCTAAAACTCGAGTGCCTTCAAGCAAAGCTCTACTGTGCGTGAAATACCCATGTGGTCCCAACCCTTGTGGTTGCATAAGATTGTCAACCCCTCAGGATGGCAGAATTTAGCTTTGATACCACTGTAATATCCCTTCGGATATCAAAACAAAAGCTCTGAATTGCTTATCTAAATTTTTGCAAAAATATCTTCAAATAGATAAATAAATCATAGTATAATATCTTATTTATTTGCTCATAAGCTTAAAATAGAGGTCCTCTGTCAAGTATACAAATAATATTGAAAGTACGGCCTTAATAGCCTGAATATTCTGCAAACTGGGAAAGAAATCTGGATCTGGTACGTCTCAACCTGCTGTGTAAAAAACACAGTCATCAACGTCGGTTATACTACCATCATCGGTCTACCTGTAGTTGTTAACTTGCCGACGTCGGTGATAAGTTGACCAATGTCGATCTCTGTAGGTCTCTATTTGCCGTTGTCAGTGCCTAAACTTTTTGTTAATGCGTATGGATTTTCACGGATCTATATGGAAGTCATACGGCTGCTGATATAGTACTACCTATATGCTTGATCCTAATCTGTAGAATTATGGGCTAATACAAAAGATCTATATCTAGATAATTCTTGAATCAAAACCCAAAAATAATGAAATACCTGTAAACCCTTATGATAGCTTCTGTGTGAAGTTATCTCTCAAACTTGTAAACACCTGTGATAACTTTTGTATGAAGTTATCTCTCAATTTGGCAATAGATCGGCTGATCTCTCACAACCTTTGAATCACACACAATGAAGAGTTGACGTTCTTCAATGCAAATGGAATCCTGGAACCCTTGGCTCAGTCTTCACAGAAGAATTTCTTAACAAGAATCAATATCAATAATAATCATTGGCTAATCCAAACTCTCTCCCATGAGAAACCCTTATACCCTCCAAAGGTGTGCTTGCTAAAATTAGATTTCCTCAAATTAGAACTTGGGTCTCTTAAATTAGAATTCCTCAAATTAGAACTTGGGTCTTAAAATTAGACCAATTCTTAAATTAGAATTAGGGTCTTAAAATTAGACCAACTAATTAATAATTAATAATTAATTATTAATGAGACCAAATAATTAATATTTTATGAAATCAATCAAATATTAATATCTCCCTTAATTCATATCCAAAAAACCCGAACAAGAAAAGCAAGCCCAGCTCCATCAAGACCCTCTATCCATCCCATCAGCCTACGAAGGTCGCATAATAGGCTAATCCTCAACTCTTAACATGTCAACTCAAAAGGGGACATGACAAATTATTTAGTCCTCTTATAATATAAATTAATTTATTCTCAACAAAGGTATGCTTGACTTCATAATCTTCCAAACCTTGACTAAAGAATGCAATTGGTTACTCTAAACCCTCATCATTCCTTTGTATTAGCATAGCTAAGATAGTATCAAGGTTAGAAAATGAACAAAACATGAAGTATTTATAAAAATTAGGATTCAAAAGTGTAGGAGCTTATGAAATTATTTTCTTAGTGGATTTAAAACTATTCTTACCTTCTTTAGTCAAAGAAAACATATGATTCCTTTTGAGCATGAAAATGATAGGTTTCACTAAAGATGCAAAAATAACTATGAATATCCTTAAAAAATTTATCTTGCATAAAAAACTTTGGAGACCTTTCTTATGTAAAGGAAATAACAGGTCTAAAATAGCCTCTATCCTTTTAGGATCAATATCTAAACCATCCTTGGAAACAATGTGTCCTAAAAGCTTAACTTCATAGACAACAAAGATGCATTTTTTTGGATTAAAAGATACTCCATACTACCTACATATTTCAAAAACTTTTTTCAAGTGCTGCATATGTTCATTAGAATCTTTATAAAACACTGTTATATCATATAGATAAACTAAAAACATCTCATTAATCAAACATTTGAAGGCCATATCCATTTCAATTTTAAAGGTAGCACCAACATTTGACAAACCAAATGGCATCTTTGTATAAGCAAAAGTTCCAAATTTAGTAGTGAATGTTGTCTTTAACTAATGATCCTCAGTCACTAGAATTTGATTATAACTTGAATATCCATCTATGAGAGAGAAATGTTGAGACCCTAAAACCACTTTAAAAATCTGATCTATTGAAGGTAAAGAATAATGATATTTGAGTGACACCCTATTAAGATCTCTAAATTCCACACAAAGTATTATATCCCCATTTTTATTTATAATAGGCACAAGGTTAGCTACCCATGTTGAATGATTGATAGGAATTACTATTTCAAATTCAAGAAGTTTAGTGAGATCTAACCTCATGAGTTGGTCAACCTTGGGATTGATTGGTCTTTATTTCTATCTAACCTATTTAACTCTAGGTTCTAATTCAATGGTATGGTTTTCTAGGATAGGATTAAATTATTTGAGATATTTATATTCCCAAGAAAATATATCATGAAACTCTTTACACAATTTAATTAATTCTTTCTTCTCTAATGTAGAACATACCTTGCCTATCTTGAGAAGTTTATCTTTGAAAATCAAGAATATTTCATAGTTATCCTCTTTTGTAGACATACTAACTTTTTCCTCCTTATTTTGATAATTCTAATTGAAGATACTTGTTAAGGTCACCATACCCTTAGGTATCTTATTTTTCCTTAGTTGGACAATCTGATCACCAAGTTGTTCTTGGAGTCTCCTTTGATTCCTTGAAGAGAACTCAACCTCATTTATCATTATTAAACACTTGCCAAGAAAATTTATTATTAGGTAAAGAAGATCTGATAATGATCTTAATATTAGATTTATTCCCCTCTTATTTTATGGTATTAGTAGTATCAAATTGATCTCTTATGATAGCTAGTCTATTAGCATGATTATTCTGCTCCCTTAGGATTGATTGTATGTTAAATGCATTAAAGTCTTCAATAAAATCCCATAACATATGCTTATATCACTTAATAAAAGGGTTATTAGTAGTAACCACATTCCTATCCTAATGACCAACCAATTCACTATCTCCATATACTTTCAAGTCCTAATTCCTTACCCATTGAAATCCATATATTAAACCTTCATATTCAGCCACATTATAAGTACAACTAAAATGGAATATATATGAAGCATAGTATTGATGTTTAGAGGTGGATAAAAACATAACACTATATCTTACACCAATTATACTTCTTGAACCATCAAAAAACATCTTCCACATCTCATCATCTTCAACTTCTTCTTTGAGAAATAGAGGTGTTGGTATTCCTTCTTCATGTATACAATATACTCCTAGATTAGTTTCCTTCATAAATGGATAAGGATTATGATCATAAGTATTGGTACCATAATCATCAAGAAAAAAAATCAAAAATGCCTTCAATCTTGGAATAAGTACCATCATCTACAACAAAATCCTTCTCTTCATGAACAACACAATTCAAATTAGAACCTATCTCAACATAGGGCTCAATATGAAACCTTGCAAGAGGATGAGTTCTTATGGTCACCTTGGATCCATATCTTATTTTAAAATAAAATAAAAGACCAATTAGCTAAGAGATAGACACATATCTTGTCTATAAATTCCCTTGATAGGTAGATTTCAAATTGAGATGGAAGGTCAACAATAACTATATCTTGAAGAATAGGAAAACTAGGGCAATAATGCACAAAAAGTTTAAAGTTTTTATTATTAATATCATATTATTAGGTGTTACATATATTTTAATAACTCCTTTTATATGAGGCTCATATTTTAGGCCCAACTTATCAACTACCACTTTAGGCATGACTGAAGTAGAAGATCCACTATCAACTATGGAGTTATGGACTAATTTGTTACTCACTATGAGGGTGAGATATAATGATGGTATTTTTGAATCCCTAGTAGATGGTTAAATAATAGTTTTAGGTGAATTTTTAAGGACAAAATGATTATTATTTTTATTTGAAGGAGGGACATTAGTAAGGATACTAGATAACTATTTTTTAAGGAGCTCTTTTTGATCGAGCATATGAAAAACATTCCAAAGGGAAATGGATGTTTTAGTACTCTTCAATGAATCAACAGTGTTTAAAGAATCCATACCTACTTTATATTGGATTATTGGATTCAAGGAAGTTCTTATAACCTAATAAATTGGTGTGCCTTGAATAGTCCTTTCAACATTTTGATTTGGAAGATATGCAAAGTTATTTAAGGTTATCACATCTGTAGTCATACCCTATTGCTTTATATAAGGATTGAATGAGATTGTAGGAACATTAATATCACCACCTAAACCCTTTATCTTATATCTAGTTTTGTATACAGTATATGTTACTTAATTTAGCACAAAAGTGTCCTCAACTAGGAAGTTGGTGAAGATCTCTCCTTGAGGCTATCCACCTTCACTTGTCTACATCATGACATCATCCTCAGCTAATAAGATAGGAATAACTCCTCATTTAGAAATAAGAGATTTATCTCCACCTTTAATAGAATATATAAATTTGCCTTTATAAAAATTTTCACCTTAAACAAAGTTACTATGAACTGGTACCATCTTTATTTCATTGTTGGTGAGGTTGGGGTTATGTAAATTGGTAGGCCTATTAAAGTTAGGCTACCCTTGACCTCTTCATATCCAAAATTATTGACCATACTATTGATGATATGGGTAATAATTATGGTAAGAACTTTTTTTCATATTATCTTGTCTATTTTGAGCCTCTAAGGATAGGAAATTTGCTTTCCAATCAATATTATTTTTTGCCTGCTTGGACTTGGTATTAGCATTAAGAATTTGGGCCATATCTAGAGTATTAGAAGAAATATGAGAAAATGGAAGGATTAAAACCTTAGGAGGAAATATTTTATCTTGGATGAGACCATTATTATATTTTATTCAAAGGTCATATGATTTGGAAGGATTGGAACCCCCCATATATTGAAGCATGATAGAAATTTAGTATCAATGGATCTCAAGTAGGTAAGTAACACAAAAATAGGAGGTGGCCTCATAGGAGGAGGAAATATATTCCAAGTCTTATGAAAAATATCATTTAAATCATGCATTATTTATTTAGGGCCTCTTTTTATCACATTAATAAAATGTGTGAGAGAAGCATGGTCACTTTTATTTGTAAATATTGAGGTCAGTAACACTCTAAACTCATCCCATGATGTGATGTATCAACTTTCTAGATTCCTATACCAATCAAGAGCCTTCCATTTAAGGGACATGAAAATAAGTATAATATAAATTTTCTCTTAAGTTATGTTATATAAGCTATACAATTTTGAGAATACTTAATATGTTCACTTGGTGTAACGTGACTTTGAACATTGAATAGGGGTACACCTTTTGTAGCATTAGGAGGGATGGCATCATATAGTTTAAGATGAATTGTATTTTTAGTAGTAAAGGTAGGTAAGTCATGAGGTATAACTATATATTATTCAAACAATTCAAAACCCTCAATTTATTTAACCTCTTCCTCTCTAGTAAAATCTACTCATTCTCCAAAGGATATAATAGGCTGAGGATATTGAACTTCTAGGGCAAGTTTAGGTTGAATAGATAGATTAGTGGTGTTGATCACTATACTATATGATTACCTAGTGAGAACCATGAATTATGATAACAATATTATGAAAAAATAGTGGTCTTTAACTAGATTTACCTTGATGGAGTTGCCAAATGTTGAGTAGCACACCAATTCTTAGCTGATGTTATCAAGATCAGTATTCACCTTGACAAATTATCTTGAAGATTATGTGTCCCATCAAGTGTTCCAAAACTATTGTCACCAAATATTGTACCCTAGAAGAGGGTGTTCAATTCTCTTCTATATTTGGGCAAAATGGGAACACTTCTAGTTATGTGGGTGTACCTATAGTGGAAATAAGCCTCTATATTTAAGGGCTAGCTCCTTCAATGTATCTTAAAGTGTTTTAACCTATGCTAATTCTTGATTCTAAGGAAAAGAGTTAGAATTCTCATAAATTGAACCTATATTGATGGGGTGATACACCAATAGGTTTTCCACATGACCATAAAATTTCATTCACTAATAAATAAAGTGTACAAACTATTCTCAAAGTAATAAAGGATTCTAACATGAGTGTTTCAATATAGAGGTGAGATGTATGAAGAAACACAAGGAAAATGAACTAGAGAGTAAATTTCACACTACAAGGATAATAATACACTTTAAATGAGCCTAACACACTTGAATATACTATATATGACATGTTAGAATGAGATTTTCTTATAGAAGATATGAAAGGACAAGGAAAAGCAAAAGGTAAAATCACTGAACTCAACCATTCATCATTTTACACACTCAAACAAGTTATTATTGACCTCAAAACCAAATTGGTTAAATTATTCTAAGGCAAAATATGTTTTCAAACTAATAAGACTTCACCATACTAGGTGTGGTCTATTTTACAAAGGCCAAAATGGTAGCTACTTATAAAAATTTAGAGAGAGGAGAAAATAATGAAGTTCAAAGTCACTAGAACACATGCCTAGTTGATAGGAGGAGTTACATATATATGAGGATGAATTTAGAAATATACCATGCAAGGTATAATGGGATAAATGTCTATAAAATCATATATACTCCTAAAATGTGGCATATAACTCCTTTTGCATATATAAGAAATTACCTTCATCATGGATCATCAACTCAAGCACTTGAAACTAGATTTGGAAGAGTTTAACCTATGATACAATAGTCATAAGACATTTTTATAGTTGTTAGCTATCTTTTAGACACTTAAATTCATCATTCACAATTATTTATTGGTCTCTTGGACTTTGACTCTTCATATTTTGTGGTCACTATTCATCTCAGATCTTGACCATGCTTTTCATGGTGGTGTATGAGTCTAAAGTGCTTGATCTAGTGAAGAATAATTGATCCTACATGGATGATTATGTGGCATTACCTTTCCACATTTCTCATTTCATTTTTGAATATACCATCATCATTTAGACATGTAGCCTCATCTTGTTCATGTAAAACCTGGTTGAATTTACTATTTTGATCTTGTTTGGAGTATATTTTCTTTAACCTTCAAGTTTGAACATTGATCATCAATCCATGGTCATAAGATTATGACATATAGAAACACTATGTTTAATCTAAGCTCCTTGACCTTTGACTCTCACTTGCACCATTAGATCTGGTTGTATATTGAATACCAACCATTCGATCTTCCCCCATTTGAATTCAAATGACTACTTTCCAAGACATAAGATTGACATCCATGTGCCCATATTTTAAAATCACATGAATTTATTTGATGCCCATGTGACCATCATAATTTAGACACTAATGGTTTTTTTCCATGGCTTGATTTTAACATCGGTGCACCATCTTCATCTACTTATTCAACTTTGAAGGCTTATATCTGGAAGGGGAAAACATGAAGGAACCAAATTTGTAGAGGATGATCTTGACCATAAGAGAAACATTTCCATGTGTTCCTTTGGTTCTAGGATGATTTTTCAATAAGCTTATAAAATTCACAAGCAACCAACTTGTTCATTTCTACATGATGTCTTAATGAGGATCTGGTTTACTTAGGCTTGTTCTTGAACAATTGCTTGATATTTGAAAGATATTATGAACTTCTTGAGGCTTTTTTAAACTCTTTCCATGATCTTGACTTCTCAGACACCATGAAAACTTGTTACTTTCACATATGGATTTAAAATGACCCCCAAGACATCAAATGACATAAAGAATAAAATAGACCCTGACAAAGGATAAAATGTCATTAAGTTACATCAAATGAACTAAAAAACACCCTTAAGACTATGTTATACCCCTATATAAGTTTTTAATATAGGAGGTTCACCTATTTTTACCTGTGGTCATAATGGTCAATAGTAACTTTAGCTCAATCAACAAGTGCATCTCCAAGTATAACTCTAGTTACCATGCCATCAAACTCAAGTAAAACTACAGTTCCAATGACAATTTTGAGACACATTAAGAAAAATCCAATTTGGATTGAAAGCTATTTTTGTACATTTTACATGTAACAATTATAACTTAATAGTTAAGTCATAGTTGCTTCTATATTGTAATTAACTAAATCATTTTTTTCAACATGTATACATTGCATGACTGACTTATCTATGAGTTATTAACATGTAACTAAGACTTATCATATAGTATTTTATAGATGTAAATGAAGTGTTATAAACTTGGAGGATGAGACAACCCCTCCCCTAAGTTCTTTATATGCATATAAAACCCTCTTTTCAAAGGGTCAAAGTTTTAGATGAATATACAAGAACAAATCAACAAATTGATTGTCATGCAATTATGTTTGTAATTTCTTATTCCCTCTCTATGTTAATGAATTTGAATTTTTATTTTTTTGTATGGATTTAATGATTCTGATGCGTGCCAATGTTATTGATGAATCTTATTATTTTATTAATTAATATTAGTCTTAAATGTGAAATAGCTATTGAAGATTGATAGATTTCATTACTTTAAGAAGTTATTACAATTTGAATCAATAATCCAAGGTGTGTAGAGGTATTTCCTTAGATATAGTATTCTACGTGTGAGCCACAACTACCCTGCATAAATTATTGGTCTAAATTTTAATATCTTATACAAAGGTGTGCAACATTAGACTAAATAAAGCAATCTTCAACTGAGACCATTAAACATCTTATATCTATTACCCTATACTTATATCCATGTTTGTTTATGAGTGTGAAAAATATGAAAATAATAAACACTAATTTCTAAGATACTTGTCCATCGAATATACATCAAGAAACTCCTTTTCAAAGACATAAAATATTTTTTTATACCATACCTTTCCACCCATCCAAATCACCTATGATTTATCCCTTTTTATTAGAATCCATGCATCTACCCACAAACTTGGTTGAATAACCCATAGGCTCAACTTGTTATTCTACCACCTAATTATTTTAACCACATAACTACAACTCATACCATAAATTAGAACCTATTTCATAGAGATATTAGAATGTTATATTCTGCCTCATTTGAAACTCTTTGATGTGTCCTAAAACCCACATCAATAAAAAAAAATGGAACTAGTGTGCCTTTCTAAATAAATAAGGGCCAATCATTATGGAGGCACCCAAGAGATTAACAAGGTCTAGGGCCCAATCTAGCCTTTTGGTTTCACCATTGTCAAATGTTAAGAGGCCTAAACCCATACCTATCATCCTTAAGATATGTAGAGTCCAAAAACCTTCCCCTATAATAAATTTCCTACCTATTGACCTTCTTATGGCTCAATACAAGTTAATCAAATCTACCATTACCATCCCTAGGGACCAACATGATCTTGTTAAGAATATAGAAAATCATTTTCCTACCTTTTCCCCCTCAAGTGGAAGGAAAGATAAAGAACATATCAAATCTTTTAAGGCCTCATTGAGATTGGTGAATGTTATCCATGAGGATGTTGCATGCAAGATTTTTTCATTTACTTTGTAAGTTTCTTCTTATGATTGGTATCTCAATTTTTAGGAAAATTTCATCACCTCATAGACTAAGTGTCAAAATACATTCCCTATATAATTTGGACAATTAACTAATCCAACTCTGGTATATCATCTCTTTACCATCATAAAAATGTAGCCTAATGAGTTGATATGAGCCTTCTGTTGACCGATTTTACCCAATAGGCAAAATTTTGGTCCCCTTATTCCCTTGATTTTCAAAACTAGTCAGGTTTAGGTTGCACAAGTTCAATGCCATGGTTCTCTACTTGGTTCAACACATTGGTTCATTGGCCTTAGTTAAATCAGCCTAGTTCATATAGTCAGCTCACTTGGCAAGTTCATTGGCATGGAATGGTTGAACCACTTGAACCGTTGAACCATTTTGGTTCAACGGATTGGTTCAAGGGTATGCCCAGTTGGCCGAAGGGTAGTCCAAAGTTCAAATACCCTTGTGGAGGGTAGGCACTTCAAAAGAAAACAACTGGGTAAGTCCCAAATTTGTTTAAGTCCCAAATTTGTTTAGGTCCCGAATTCCTTCAGACTTTTTGTTCGAAGGAATTCCTTCAGACAAAAAGTCCAAAGGAATTTGGGCCGCATATACAAAGAAAAAGGCTGGGGCCAGGGAGAATTTCTATAGAATTTTTGTCTGTGGGAAGATGTCCATAGATAAAAGCTTGCAGAAAATATCCAAAGTAAAAGAAAGTCTGCTGGAACCCGAGAGGCAATCCGAAGGAAATAAGGACCCGCTGAAGGACCCTGAAGGGTAGGTGCCCTTGTGAGGGACTCTCAGCCAAAATACAAAGGGCACTTTCAAAGGCTAGAGGGTGACCTTCCCTTCAGGAAGGTGTTAGGAAGAGATAAAAGGCAAAGGATTGCTCATAGAGAAGGCTGAGGAAGACAAACCCAAAGGAAAACTAGTGGACCTGATGACATTTTGACTGGGATGAGGACATCCCGAAAGATATCAAGTTCAACAAAATGAAATATCCATTTGCTTTCAAAATAAAAGAGTGCTAATCATGGAAGGCCCAAAAATGTAGCAACCCACTAGAAGATCACCCCTAAGGGCTAAAAGGGGAAGAAGGTGACAAAGAAAGATAATGACAAGGTGCAGAAAGAGACAAAGCAGTCTAGGTGGCAAAGGGAAGGTGATTTATTGATTGATAATCCCCAAAATGATGTAAATAGTGAATGGCATGGCCTGTACATTTAAAAGGGGACAAATCTCAATCTATTTGCAAAAAAGAGGGTAGTCTATGTTTCCACATTAATGCTTGAATGTCAAAATCAAATTTGGTGATTATACAACATGGTTCCAACAGGCCTCTTCTAGAAAGATGACATCGGGAACAGTGTTTTCCTCTTCCCAATGAGGGGACACAAATGGGCCACTTGTAAAAAAGGGGTGCCAAAAGGCCTCCTTTCTTCTCCTATATATTGAGGACTTGTCATTTGAGAAACATCTTCCACATTTGTAAGGCGTATCCCTAGAAAAATTTCCACCTGAATCAATAAACATAGTTTTTACCTCTATCTTGGATAGATATATTTGAGTATGTCTTGAGTGTTTATTTTTGTTCAGTCATTGTCTCTTGATGCTTTCACAAGTCCAACACCAACATACCTGTTGTCTACAAGGCACCATTTCTATAGCTGATAAGAGAAGAGTTGTATTTGGAAGTGCAGGAGCAAAAGAAATTACTTATAGTGTGCATTTCACAGCACCTTGGTGAATCTCTATTTTTTGTGTTTTCATGAAAGCCTCCCTGCCAGTTTCTTACAACCTGGTCCTTTTGCCAAGTCTAAAGTGTATGCATGTATTTGTCTGATTTTAAGTGTGGATGTGGGAAGGTTGACTTATTTTGGTGCATCACCTCTTTAGAGTAGTTTGATTCCTACAATCTTTCTCCATTTTCACCCCTCCCATTATGTGTGTGTGTGTGTGTGTGTGTGTGTATTAGCACTTGCTGGAATGAATATGATGCATCAAAGGGAGGTATCCCTTACCTAAAGACTCTCCCCTCTAGCTTCACCAGTCCCACAGGTGAGAGGGGAGTTTCCATAGTTGCGAGGAGAAGGTAGGAGCTCGGCCTCCTGCCAAGGGTGCAATCTTTGATGTCAACAATTTTGGCATGCCTAATGGGACATAGTTTGACATCTCAGTAAGGTCTCAGGATTGATGCTGGTCTTATTACAACAAATCAAATATTTTTAGCATCTAGTGACTCTGAGTTAAATTTGCTAGTTAAACAACCTGGTGCCATCAGAAATCATCTTTTTGTATGTATATTTCTTTTACACAAAATCATGGGTCTTGTTTTCCTTCGTATGATTATGATTAGGCTCCAATTTTTTATGCAATCCCCTTAAGAAACTCTCTTAGTTATCCTACAATAATAAGGGAAGTGGCCATGGAATTGGAGATTAACAGACTAGAGGAGCAATATAGATATCAAAAGGAGCTGATGTATAAAGAAGAGTGCTTGTTTGGGCAAGCACAAGCCTTGTAATCCATGGAGGAGGAGGTAGAAAAATGAATAAATCCATTTATTCAAGGTATTCATCCTTGCACACCCCCTCCTATCCTAAAGAAAACCCCCTCTTTTACACCAAATCATTTCTACTAGATAGCACTCACCCACTCCAGCTCATCAAATGCATCCACTCTCAATCCCGTGCACCTAGATTTCCAACACCAGAAGACATTAGAACAACCTCCCATAGAGAGGAACCTTCTAAACTCCTTAGATCATGAATCTTCCATTGGGGGGAGTACCACCAGCTAGCATGTCCCTCTTCTAAAGACTCCTCCAGTGCATCAATAGTCTCTTCCTAGCATTCCTCAGCCTCCCCAAGTCCTTCAGCATGATGTATAGATTCCAAGTTGGAGGAAGGAATACTAGGGACCAGCTCAGAGCTTTGAAGAGGATCATGCTGGTGACCTCCAAGAAAGACTCTTTTAGGACAATCTAGCTAAGCAAATTGAAGATTTAGAGGCTAGGATGAGACTGCTTCTTGAAATAGAGTTAGAACCTTTAGACCTTGTGGAGGAGCCCCAAGACCTTGGAGAAAACAAAGTTGATGCCTATTCACAGGAGCAAAATTCCAATTCTGAGATCCTGAACTAGGAGAAAATAGTAGAATCATGGGGCAGGAAGGAGGAGAAGAAAGGTTTTTCTCAAAACCTTGAAGAAGCTGAGGCTGCTCCTACTGATGATGATGTTGGTGATCTCCAGGAAAGGCATTTCCAAGAAGATTTGGCTAGGAGAATAGCGGAGTTGGAATCCAGAGAGAGATTCCTCAGCTAATGTGTAATGGATGGCTCAGACCAAATAGCACATTCTATGTCTAAACACACCCCACCTACACATCTCCAAGAGAGATATTAGGCCATACCTGATATTGATGAAGTGTTAACCAAGTGGAAAGATGTAATATCCCCTGTTTCCCTTGAATTCTGAAACTAAATATTTTTTTGACTATTTCTCTGTATTTTGCTTTTTTGGTGTTTTATGCATGTAATAAGAATAATTTGTGAGTTTTGAAAAATAATTCCAAATAAATAAATAAACCATAGTATAATCTATCAACTAACTAATTAATGCTCTTTATTTATCCAAGATGATTACAATATTGGGTCTCTGTCAATAATATAGAATACTGTCTTAAAACCCTATATTTTTTGCAAACTAGGAATAAAACTTGGATCTGGTACATCTTAGCCTATTGTGTCAAAAACACAGTCACCAACATTGGTTATACTATCGCCATTAGTTTCTTGGTGTTGTTAACCTACCGATGTCGATGTGGGGGTCGGCCGATGTCAGCTGCTGTCTATCTCTACCTACCGATGTCAGTCTCTGCACTTTCTACAGATGCGTATGGATTTTCATAGATCTGTATAGGCTTCGTATAGATTTGCATGGATATATACAAGCTTCATATGGCTACCAATACAATATAGCACAACCTATATATTGGACGCCTGATCTTAAGATATATGGCTCTAATACGGAAGATCTGTATCTGTGCAATATCTGAATAAAAAACATTAATAAAATAAATTCTTGTAAATACCTGTGATAACTTCTATGTGAAGTTATCTCTCAACCTGGCAATAGATCAGTTGATTTCTCATAGCCTCTGAATCTCACACACTAAAGAGTGGACATTCTCCAATGCAAATAGAATACTAGAACCCTTGGCTCAGTCTTCTCAAGAAAATCCTTAGCAAAAAATGTCTTCAATCAATAATTCATAAATTCCAACTCCCTCCCATGAGAAACCCTTATACCCTCAAAAAGGTGTGCTTGCTATAATTAGAGTTTCTTAAATTAGAATTAGGGTCTCTTAAATTAGAATTAGGGTTTTAAAATTAGACCAAATAATTAATATTTAATTAAATCAATCAAATATTAATATCTCCCTTAATACATGTCTGAAAGAGCCCGAACGAAATCCAACTAGAACAATTTTGCTACTCGAAGCCAAGCCAAGCTCCATCAAGACCCTCTATCCATCCTATCAGCC
This sequence comes from Torreya grandis, assembly GCA_037957365.1. Classification (NCBI taxonomy): domain Eukaryota; kingdom Viridiplantae; phylum Streptophyta; class Pinopsida; order Cupressales; family Taxaceae; genus Torreya; species Torreya grandis. The sequence goes on along the minus strand of JARHVA010003601.1, from coordinate 1,233,979 downwards.
TATGAGGGTCACATAATAGGCTAATCATCCACTCAAAAAGATGTCAACGAGAAGGGGACATGACAGTCTACCCCTCCTGAAATTGCTTGTCCTCAAGCAATCTCAACTCTGGATGCTATAGAATATCCTCACTCTCCCATGTCACATCCTCCACTGGAAAATATCTCCACTTTACCAAATATTCCCTGATAATCCTCCTATGCAACTATCTCTCTCTATACTCCAGGATAGACTCAGGTACTAAAATCAACTTTCCCTCATCATCTTAGGGAGGTAAAACTGTAGAAGGTATCACATGGTGTCCCAACACCTTTTTGAGGTGTGATACATGAAAAACATTGTGTACCTTGCTCTCTACCGAAAGCTCTAGCTTATAAGCCATCTCTCCAACATGCCTCAAGATCTTGAAAGGACCATAATAACGTGGCTTCAGCTTCTCTGCTCCACTCTTCCCAAGAGTAGACTGATGATAAGGCTGTAACATAAGATAGAGCATGTCACCCACATCAAAAGATCTCCCTGTCTTCTATTGATTTGCATACTGCTTGTGCTGACTCTATGCCTTAGCAATATTCTCCTTGAGAGTCCTCATAGTATCTTGACTCTCTTGTAATAAGTCTCCAGCACTTGGCACTCTACTATCGCCCAGTAGCAAATTTAGAAAACTCGGTGCCTCATATCCGTACAATGCCATAAAAGGGGACATCTGAATGGTCATGTGGAAAGTGGTGTTATAGAAATACTCACATAAATGAATCCACTTGACCCAAGCTTTTTACTACCTTGCAATATAGTTCTTAAGGTACCTCTCTACCCATTTATTCACTATCTCAGTCTGTCCATCGGTCTACGAGTGGTAGCTATTACTCGGTGTAAGCTCGGTCCCACAGAGTCTGAATACCTCCTGCCAGAAGTGACTCAAGAACCGGCTATCCCTGTCGCTCACTATGGTCTGTGGCAACCCATGCAGTCTAAATACCTCTCAAAAGAAGACCTCTGCTACCTATGTAGCTATGTATGTGGTGGTAATCATAAAGAAATGGGCATACTTTGTTAACCGATCCAAAACTACATATATGCAATCTCATCCTTGGGCTTTAGGCAAGCCCGTAATGAAATCCATTGACAAGCACTCCCACTTCTTGTCAGGAATTGGAAGTGGCCGCAACAATCCTATTGGGTACACATTCTCCTGCTTATTCTGCTAATAAATAGGGCACTCACGCACATGCTGAAGAACATCTACCTTGAGTCCTTTCCATGTGAAACTCTCCCTAATTTGTCTATAGGTCTTGAAATACCTGGGATGTCCTGTAGTAGGTACATCATGAAAGGCTCACATGAGAATGTTCTTCACCATTGATCCTGGAATCAAATAAACCCTATTCTTTTAAATGATCCAGTCATTCACAAGAGTATATCTAGTGTCAATTGTCGATCCCTCAACAAAGATGGACGCCCATGTATCCTTGGCATACTCTGCCACAATCATATATCTCCAATCCTCTATAATGTGGACCATAGTACTCAAATACGGTCGACGTGAAAGGGTGTCAGCCACTACATTCTGGGTGCCCTTAATGAAAGAGATGTCAAAGTTGTATGCCTATAATTTACTCACCCACTTCTATTGATGGTCATTGAGATCTCGCTGCCCCAAGAAATGTCCCAAATTGTTGTGGTTTGTTTTGATGCAAAATGTGCTGCCCACGAGATATTGCCTAAATTTTGCCAAGGCATGCATGATAACAAACATCTCCTTATCATAAATGTTGTAAAGTCTCTCTGGCCCCCTGAGCTTATGGCTATCATATACTATGGGGTGCTTGTCCTACATAAGCACCGCTCTAATGCCCTCCCCTGAAGCATCGCACTGAAGCTCAAAAGGCTTTAAAAAATTAGGTAGTGCCAAAACTGGGCACGTAGTCATCAACTCCTTAAACCTCATGAAACACTCCTGTGCTTTAGGTGTCCAACAAAAAGCCCCCTTTTTCATCAAATCTATCATAAGGGCTGCATGTCTTGAATAACCATTCATGAATCTATGATAAAACCCACACAAACATAGAAATCCCTGTAGCTATGTAAGGTTTCCGGAATAGGCCAGTCTATGATAGCACAGATCTTCTTAGGATCCATTTACACTCCCCCTACACTAATAATATGACCCAAGTATAACAATTTCTTCATCCCCAAGTCACATTTGGACTCCTTGCCATACAAGGACTCCCTCTCCAAGATGCTGAGTACAATCTCTAGATGAGCCAAATGCTCCTGCCAAGTCCTACTGTATATAAGAATGTCATAAAAAAACAAGTACAAACCTCCTCAGTAGTGAATGGAAAACTCTATTCATGGTGGACTAAAATGTCGTTGGTGCATTAGTGAGCCCAAATGGCATCACTACAAACTCATAGTGTCCACAATGGCAACAGAAAGTTGTCTTCTCAATGTCCTACTCATGAACCCTGATCTGATGATATCCTGACCTTAAGTCTATCTTCGTGAAGTAGTGTGCACCATGGAACTCATCAATAAGCTCATTGATATGAGGTATTGGATACCTATTCTTAATATTTCTCTTATTCAAGAATCTGTAGTCAATGCATATGCGTAGGGTGCCATCCTTCTTCTTCACTAGAACAATTGAAGAAGAGAATGGTGATTTGATAGGCCGAATGTGACCCATAGTAAGTAACTCCTTAATTTTTTTTTCAATCTCATCCTTTAACCAATTAGGATGTCGATAAGGAGTAATCATAATGGGCTTAACACCCTCCTCAAGCTCAATAATGTGCTCAATGCCCCTATCTGGAGGTCTCCCTGGTGGAATATCACTGAATACCTTATCATGCTTGACTCTTAACTGCTGAATGTTAGGATGATACTCAGTCCTCTACTGTCCTTCCTATATTGGTGGTAGTGTGCACTCAACATCCCACTCTACCATGTCGTGTCACATGAGACTCTCCATCTAATGAAAAGAAATAGTTTTGATGTTGTTGTCCCGTATTGCCTTAAGAATGTGCTTCTTCCCATCAACATCAAAATAGATCTCCATGTCCTTGAGACAAAGAGTGACGACCTCAAGGGAATGAAGCCACTTTATGCCCAAGACCAAATCTATATCCCCCATGTTCACCACATAATAATCAGCCTTGAACTCATAGTTGTTTAAGTGCAAACGGGAGATCTCTAATCATCCGCTCACACCTAAGGGTGTAACCGTCGGCTACCTTAATTCTAATGCTCTCAAAATCCTTGGTAGTGATTCCATGCTTCTCCACAAATCTAGCATATATAAAATTATGTGTGGCTCCTGTGTCAAGAAGGGTTATGACCCTCTGTCCTACCAAAACTCCCTAGAGTTTGAATGAACCCTCATGCTAGATGCTAGATAGGTGTGCCTCCTAAATCTGAAGCTCTGACTCTGCCTCTACCTTAGGCTCTAAAGCCTCTACCTCTGACTCCTCAGAATTATCCTACTATTTGGAATCCTCTAATTTTGAATCCTCATAATAAGCCCACATCACTCGATTGGCCTTACCCTTAGGCCTCAAAGGATAATCATGATTGGCATCATAGGGACCTTTGCAGTAGAAATAAAGCTTCTTCTTGTGTAGATCATTAAGAGCCTCTCTATCCAAAAGTGGTGCTACTAGGTTGGCCTTTGAATCATTCTTAACACCTAATTTATCTATGTTAAAACCCAATATTTCTCTATTCTAGTTAAAGCCCTTATTGTCTGTTGACCCAATTTTGTCCCTCAGGCAAAATCTCGGTCACCTTCTACACCTGCTTTGCATGGCCAGTCATTTTGAGTTGCAAGGTCTGCCTTCAAGGTTTGACAGCTCCATTTCAGAGCATTGGCTCATTGGCCTAGTTCGTTGGCATTCACAGTAGCAAGAGGTAGAGTCTTCAAGCGTTCACAAGAAGAAGGGAAAAAACTAGGGCATTCGACACTTAGCAAAAAAGGAAGGGCAGACAAAATGCAGAGGGTGGCAGAATCACTACCCACAACATGGGTGGGTAAAAAGAGACCCCCTACACACAATGCAGAGGGCAAAAAAATCACCGCCCACAATGCCAGTGAAGAAAAAGAGGCCACTAACATTGGCTGACGTTGGCAAAACTACCACCGTCGGCAGCTTACATAGGCCGACATCAGCAAAACTGCCGCGGTCAGCAGCTTATCGGCCGATGTCAGTAGAAGTCCTACATGCAATCCACTGCAGTGGGTGGAAAATTTTCCACCCACAACATGAGGTGGCAAAAAACACTTACAGAACACAAGAAAAAACTCACCCAGCCATCAGAGGAGAAGACTAACACACAAAATGAGGCAACAAGCATGGTCTTGGCAGACTTATGACATCATCAATAGTGTTTTTTCACTCTTTCCAATGAGACTCCTCTTGGCTTTTCTCTATAAATGGGTAGACTTGTTCATTTATCAGGGATCTTCCCCACTTTTGTAAAGAGCACTACTCTCCAAATTTTCCACCTGAATCAATAAAAGATAATTTTACCTCTATTTGGATGGATCTTTCTATATATGCATTGAATGTTAATCTATGTCCAGTCATTATCTCTTGATGCTCTCACAGGTTCAACACCAGCAAACTTACAATCTACAAAGTGCCACTGTCTGCTGCTGCTAGGAGTAGAGTTCTATTTTGGAGGTATAAAACAGGTGAGGTCACTTACAGTGTGTATTTCTCAGCACCTTGGTGAGTCCCTATTTCTTGTGCTTTCCATAAGAACCTCCCTATCATCCCAGAGACCTGGTCTTTTCTGCCAGATCTGAGTGTATGTATGTTTTTCCCTGATCCTGAGTGTGGATGTGGAAGGTCAACCTATTTTTGGTGTATCACCTCTTTTAGAGTAGGCTGTTTGTTTTCATGCTTTTTCTCTCTCTTTTCATCCGCCCCAGTATACCTATATACCTATATTTTGTGCTACCTAAAACAAACAAGATACATCAGAGGGAACTAGCCCATACCTAGAGACTCTCCTCTCCTACTTCACCATCCCACAGGCGAGAGAGGGGTTTCCATGTTGCGGGGAGAGGGCAGGAATCCATTTTCCTGCCACAGGGTGCACTTTCCAGTGTCAATAGTTTTGGCATGCCCGATGGGACTAGTTTTTAAACACAGTAAGGTTGCAAGATTGATGTTGGTCCTGTTACAGTAGATCAAATTTTTTCCTTCAGCATCTGGCGACTCTGAGTAAATCTGCTAGTTAAGCAGCCTGGTGCCATCAAAAATCATCCATTTCTTGTATGTATAATTCTTTTGCACCAAATCATGGATCTTTTTTTCCTTCATATGAACATAATCAAACTTTAGATATTCAGAGAATCCCCTCAAGTAGCTCTCTTAGTTGCCCTGCAACTATAAGGGAGGTGGCGTCAGAATTTGAGAAACAGACAATGGAAATCGACAGGCTGGAAGAGCAATACAAATATCAGCAGGAGCTGATGTATAAAGAGGAGTACTTGTTTAGGCAAGCGCAGGCTATACAATCCATGAGGGAAGAGGTGCCAAAATAGAGAAATCCGTCTTTTCAAGGCAGTCAGCCTTGCGTGCCCCCTCCTACCCTGAAGAAAACCCCCTCTTTTGCACCAAATCCATTTTATCAAATTGCACTTGCTCACTCTAACTCATGAAATACAGTTGCTCCCAATCCCGTGTGCTTGGATTTTCAACACCAGAGGGTATCAGAGCAACCTCCCATGGAGATCAATCTTTTCAACTCCTTAGATCAGGAATATTCCATTGAAAATAATACCACTAGCCAGCACATCCCTCTTCTAGAGGCTCCTCCAATGCACCAACAGTGTTTTCCTTGCATTCTTCAGCCTCCCCAAGTTTTCTAGCATGATGTGCAAATTCCAAGTTGGAGGAAAGAATGCCAAGGACCAGCTCAGAGCTTTGAAGAAGATCATGCTAGCCACCTCCAAGAAAGACTCTTCCAAGAAAACCTAGCCAGACAAATTGAAAACTTAGAGGCTAGGATGAAGCTACTCCTTGAAAGGGAGTTAATTTTTTAAGACCTTGCAAAAGAGCCTCAGGACCTCATGGAGAATAAAGTTGCTACCTGTTCACAGGAGCAGAATTCAAATTCAGAGATCCTGAATTGGGGGAAGACAGTGGAATCATGGGGCAGCAAAGAGGAAGAAGAAAAGCAAGGTTTTTTTTCAAAACCTTGAAGAAGCTGAAGCTGTGCCTGCCTATGATGATGCTGGCAGCCTCCAGGAAAAGCTTTTCCAAGAAGATCTAAGTAAGAGAATTACAGAGTTGGAGTCTAAAAATAAATTCCTCAGCCAATGTGTGGTGGACAGTTCAGACCAAACAACACATTTCATGCCTGAACACACCCCACCTACACATTTCCAAGAGAGTTATCAGGCCAAGCCTGATATAGATGAAGTACTAATTAAGTGGAGAGAGGAGAATCATTTGATTCTAGCTTAAGGACTGTTCCCTCTTCCACCTGCTTTCTCCACTTCACCCCTTCTCGAGGAAGAACTTGTTTTGCAAGAGGCAGGAGAGGAACAAAAGATCTAATCTACAAGTCTTCAGGAGACTATTATGAGTGACAACGAAGAATAAATCGTCATTGATACTCCTTGTGAAGACCTTATCAGCAGTGAGGAAGATGCAGGGCTTGCATATATATAGATGTTCCAGCAATTCGAAGAGGAACAAATGCATGGTAAGCTCTCTCCTCCTCTATTTGATGAACTTCCTTCTTGCTTTGATGATGAGATTGACTACATTGAAGAACCTGAGAAAGAGGAAGATCAGGGGAATATTTTTGAAAATCTAGAGAACTTGATCAGCAAAGAGGAAAAGGAGAGGTCCGTCTCCTTAGAGGAATACCTTGAAGAACTGAACTTTAAATAGATAAGTGAAGTCTTGTGGGATGAGCAATCATTTTGTGAGTCCCTTTTAGACATTGCCACATTTTCCCTTCTTCAAGAAGGCCAAGAGGAAGCAGAGGATGAGTCTGACAGATTTTTCAGCAAAGCAGAGGGAAACAAATCAGACCATGATACATTGCAGAAGAATTGTGTGGATCAGAAGGCTTACGGTGATAAACTGGCAGCAATTGATTTCTTGGTGAGGGGCACCAATTTCAAGGACCAACATTTAACAGGCCTCCAAGGTCAATCAGAATACGTATATATTGGAGGCATGTTTGATTTTGATCCCCTCAGTTTCTAGCCAACTCAGGTGACAGGCAGGAGGAGCAAGTCACCAAATCTCATTTTCTTTCAGCTACTTGCCTGTCACGATAAGTCTCTTCACCAAGAAGGGGACTTAAGAAATTTTCCTTTCAATCTAGGAGGGATGCAAACATTCCTAGTTAACTGTATATAATAGTTTGCTTTTAGTTGTTTTCCTTATTTTCCCTAAGTGCAGTTGCACAGGCAGTTAGTTCTTTTTTTAGCTTTGAGTACTTCCCTTTGTTAAGGGGTAAATTCTATGTATTTGATTATGGGATCTCAAAGGCTATTGTGAAATCTCTTCAAAGTCACCATCTGACTCCGCACCCAATGGATATTCAGAGGCAACTGGGTTCTAAGCATAGTAGGCACGCTTCCCCTATGAGTTGCCAATTTGTTGACCCAATTTTGTCCCTCAAGCAAAATCTTGGTCACCTTCTACACCTGCTTTACATGGCCAGTCATTTCAAGTTGCAAGGTCCGCCTTCAGGGTTCGATAGCTCCGTTTCAGAGCATTGGCTCATTGGCCTAGTTCATTGGCATTCACAGTAGCAAGAGGCAGAGTCTTCAAGCGTTCACAAGAAGAAGGGAAAAAACCAGGGCGTTCGACACTTAGCAGAAAAGGAAGGGCAGACAAAATGTAGAGGGCAGCAGAATCACCGCCCACAACATGGGTAGGTAAAAAGAGACCCCCTACATGCAATGCAGAGGGTGGAAAAATCACCGCCCACAATGCCGGTGGAGAAAAAGAGGCCACTAACATCGACCGACGTTGGCAAAACTGCCACCATTGGCAGCTTACATAGGTTGACGTCAGCAAAACTACCATCGTCGATAGCTTATCGGCTAATGTCGGCAAAAGTCCTACATTCAATCCACTACAGCGGGTGGCAAATTTGCCACCCACAACATGAGGCGGCAAAAAACACTTGCAGAACACAAGAAAAAACCCACCTAGCCACCGGAGGAGAAGACTAGCATGCAAAATGAGGCAACAAGCATGGTCTTGGTAGACTTATGACATCATCAATAGTGTTTTTTCACTCTTTACAATGAGACTCCTCTTGGCTTTTCTCTATAAATGGGCAGACTTATTCATTTATCAGGGATCTTCCCCACTTTTGTAAAGAGCACTGCTCTCCAAATTTTCCACCTGAATCAATAAAAGATAGTTTTACCTCTATTTGGATGGAACTTTCTGTGTATGCATTGAATTTTAATCTGTGTCCAGTCATTATCTCTTGATGCTCTCACAGGTTCAACACCAGCAAACCTGTGATCTACAAAGTGCCACTGTCTGCTGCTGTTAGGAGTAGAGTTCTATTTTAGAGGTATAAAATAGGTGAGGTCACTTACAGTGTGTATTTCTCAGCACCTTGGTGAGTCCCTGTTTCTTGTGCTTTCCATAAGAATCTCCCTGTCATCCCAGAGACTTGGTCTTTTCTGCCAGATCTGAGTGTATGTATGTTTTTCCCTGATCCTGAGTGTGGATGTGGAAGGTCAACCTATTTTTGGTGTATCACCTCTTTTAAAGTAGGTTGTTTGTTTTCATGCTTTTTCTCTCTCTCTTTTCATCCCCCAGTATACCTATATTTTGCACTACCTAAAACAAACAAGATACATCAGAGGGAACTAGCCCATACCTAGAGACTCTCCTCTCCTGATTCGCCATCCCACAGGTGAGAGAGGGGTTTCCATGTTGCGGGGAGAGGGCAGGAATCTATTTTCCTACTGTAGGGTGCACTTTCTAGCATCAACATTGTCCCTGAATGAAGAAGTACCTCTGGAGTTAAATTTACTGGATGGGGCTGCCATCTCCATACTACGCGCCTTCTTCATAGCTACCTATAATGAAGGAGGATCAAAGCCTTTGATCCAACCTCTCAATGGTTCTGTCAATCCCTCCATGAAGAGCACTACAAGTCACCTCTCAGAAATGTCAAGAACCATAACTGATAACTTTTGGAAGTCACCAATGTAAGACTCTAGACTTCCACTCTAGCACAACTGAACCAACTCCCTGAAATAGGATTCCGAATCCTTCATATCAAAATGTTCCACCAGTCTATCAAAAAACTCCTTATAAGATGTGATCCAATCATGATGGAGTGTCACCATCTTGTGGTGTCACCAATCATGAGCTACTCCCTCAATATGTAGTGTCGCATATCTAATAGCATCTCCCTCAGCCATTGGATGCAATGTGAGAAATGTGTCTAGCTTACTAATCCAGGCCTATGCTATCACCTTACCACTACCGTCAAACATCGCTAATGTGAGCCTACTCGTAGCATGCTTTAAATCATTATTCTAGTGTCTAGGTCTCCCATTCTATCGACCTCAATTATGCTTTCTCCTCTATGTGATGAATTGATCAAAAGTAATCATCTCTCTAACCTCAAGTGATAATAACTCCCACTCATCATTTGCTACCATAAGTGTGTCTGCAAACAACTCCTCATGCTCCTCACCTGCTATCACCTCCTCGACTTCTTTCCTCACAAAGGTAGGCATAGTAGGCCTATCAGCTGTACGAGAAGTAGTCTTAAGGGCTCTCTATGATCTTGCATCACTCTTGACATCATCATGATGTGGTGAATGTCTCCTCGGAGTACCTAATCTCGGCAGTGCTTCTGCCAACTGCTGTAATACTTTGTTATTCTGCCTTTTCCCTTCTCATAGTTTTTTGAGAGTAAGTAACACCTCTACATCATCTTGATCCCTAGGATGGTGAGGAATATGGGTCCTATCCATATTGTCACCCATGTCTTCTAGCTATTGTTCTAAAACTTGAGTGCCTTCAAGCAAAGCTCTACTGCGTGTATTATACCTATGTGGTCCCAACTCTTGTGGCTGCATGAGATCTCTAAACCCTCAGGATAGCAAGATTTAGCTCTGATACCACTGTAATATCCCCTGTTTCCCTTGAATTCTAAAAATAAATATTTTTTTGACTATTTCACTATATTTTGATTTTTTGGTGTTTTATGCGTGTAATAAGAATAATTTACGAGTTTTGTAAAATAATTCTAAATAAATAAATAAACCACAGTATAATCTATCAACTAACTAATCAATGCTCTTTATTTCTCCAAGATGATGACAATATTGGGTCTCTATCAATAATATAGAATACTGTCTTAAAACCCTGTATTTTCTACAAACTAGGAATAAAACTTAGATCTGGTATGTCTCAGCCTACTGTGTCAAAAACATAGTCATTGACATCGGTTATACTGCCACCGTCAGTTTCTTGGTGTCATTAACCTGCTGACATTAGTATGGGGGTTGGCCGATGTCGGCCACTATCTGTCTCTGCCTACCGATGTCAGTCTCTGTGCTTTCTACAGATGCATATAGATTTGCATGGATCTGTATGGGCTTCATACAGATTTACACAAATTTGTACGGGCTTTATATGGATGCCAATAAAATATAACACAACTTATATGCTAGACGCCTGATCTCAATATATATGGCTCTAATACAGAAGATATGTATCTATGCAATATTTGAATAAAAAACCTTAATAAAATAAATTCTTGTAAATACTTATGATAACTTCTATGTGAAGTTATCTCTCAACCTGGCAATAGATCAGTTGATCTCTCACAGCCTCTAAATTACACACACGGAAGAGTGGACATTCTCCAATGCAAACAGAATACTGGAACCCTTGGCTCAGTCTTCTCAAGAAAATCCTTAGCAAAAATTGTCTTCAATCAATAATTCATAAATTCCAACTTCCTCCCATGAGAAACCCTTATAACCTCAAAAAGGTGTGCCTGCTATAATTAGAGTTTCTTAAATTAGAATTAGGGTTTTAAAATTAGACCAAATAATTAATATTTAATTAAATCAATCAAATATTAATATCTCCCTTAATACATGCCTAAAAGAGCCTGAATGAAAGCCAGTTGGAACAATTTTGCTACTCGAAGCCAAGCCAAGCTCCATCAAGACCCTCTATCCATCCTATCAGCCTATGAGGGTCACATAATAGGCTAATAATCCACTCAAAAATATGTCAACTAGAAGGGGACATGACAAAAGAGGAGAATCTTTCAATTTTATCTCAAGGACTGCCTCCTCTTCCACATGTTTTCTCCACTTCACCCCTTCTCACGGAAGAACCTATTCTGTAGGAGGCAAGTGAGGAGCAAAAGATCCAATCTACCATTCTTCAAGAGGCTATCATGAGTGACAATGAAGAAGAAATCATCATCAATGGTCCTTATGAAGACCTTATCAATAATGGAGAAGATGCAAGTCTTGCATATATGCAGATGTTCCAGCAATATGAGGAGGAACAAATGCATGGTGAGCTCTCTTCCCCTTTATTTGATGAAATTCCTTGCTATTTTGATGATGAGGATGACTACACTAAGAAGCCTGAGTTAGAGGAGGATTAGGAGGATATCTTTGAACATTTAGAGGTTCTGACCTTTGAGGAGGAAAAGGAGAGGTCTGTCTTCCTGGAGGAATGCCTTGAAGAAGAGAGCTTTGAACAAAGAGATGATGTTCTGTGGGATGAGCAATCATTTTGTGAGTCCATTTTAGACACCACCATAGTCACCCTTTTTCAAGAAGGCCAAAAGGAAGTAGAGGATGAGTCTGACAGAGTCTTTAAAGAGGCAGAAGGAAATAAGTCAGACCATGATACATTACAGAGGGAATGTGTAGATCAAAGGGCTTATGGTGATGAGCCAGCAGCCATTGATTTCTTGGTGAGGAGCACCAATATGAAGGAACAACATTCAAGAAGCCTCTATGGAAAAGAAGAATATGTGTATGTTGGAGGCATGTTTGAATCTAATCCACTCGGATACAAGCCAACTTAGGTGGTAGGCAAGAGGAGCAGGTCACCAACTCTCTTTTTCATTCAACTACTTTCTTAGCAACATAAGTCTTCTTGCTAGGAAGGGGACTTAAGAAATTTTCCCTTTGATCTAGGAGGGAGGCGAACATTCTTGGTTAGCTATATATAGTAGTTTGTTTTCAGTTTATTTTCCTACTTTCCCTAAGTACAGTTTGCACAAGTAGTGTTTTTTAGCCTTGTGTGTTTCCCTTTGCGTGTGGGGTAAAAGCTTCATGTTTGATTCTCAGATCTTTTGGGGCTATTGCTAAATTTCATCAAAGCTGCATCTGACTCCATGCCCAATGGACTACAAGGCAACTGATCTTTAAGCATAGCAGGCATGTGTTTCCCTGGGAGTCACCAATTTGTTGACCAATTTTGCCCAACAGGCAAAATTTTGGTCCCCTTCTTCCCTTGCTTTTCAAAACTAGTCAATTTCAAGTTGCACAAGTTCAATGCCATGGTTCTCTACTTGGTTCAACACATTGGTTCATCAACCTTAGTTCAATCGTCCTAGTTCAAATAGTCAGCTCACTTGGCAAGTTCATTGGCATGCAATGGTTGAACCACTTGAACCGTTGAACCATTTTGGTTCAACGGCTTGGTTTAAGGGTATGCCTAGTTGGCCAAAGGGTAGTCTAAAGTTCAAATACCCTTGTGGAGGGTAGGTGCTTCAAAGGAAAACAACTGGGTAAGTCCCAAATTTTTTAAGTCCCAAATTTGTTTAAGTCCCAAATTCCTTCAAACTTTTTGTTCAAAGGAATTCCTTCAGACAAAAAGTCTAAAGGAATTCGGGCCACATATACAAAGCAAAAGGATAGGGACAGGGAGAATTTCCATGGAATTTTTATTCGTGGGAAAATGTTCATGGACAAAAGCCCAAGGAAAATATCCAAAGCAAAAGAAAGTCCACGGGAACCTGAGAGGCAATCCGAAGGAACAAAGGACCTGCCGAAGGACCCTGAAGGGCAAGTGCCATTGTGGGGGACTCTCGACTAAAATACAAAGGGCCCTTTCAAAGGCCGGAGGGTCACCTTCCCTTTAGGAAGGTACTAGGAGGAGACAAAAGGCAAAGGAGTGCCTGTAGAGAAGGCTGAGGAAGACAAATCCTGAAGGAAAACTAGTGAAGGATCCTATGACATTTTGACCAGGATGAGGACATCCCAAAATCCATCAAGTTTAATAAAATGAAATAGCCATTTTATTTCAAAATAAAAGAGCGCTAACCATGGAAGGCCCTAAAATTTAGCAACCCACTAGAAGATCACCCCTAAGGGCTAAAAGGGGAAAAAGGTGACAAAGCAGGAGAATGACAAGGTGCAAAAAGAGATAAAGCAGTCTAGGTGGCAAAGGGAAGGCGATTTATTACCTGATAATACCCAAATGGTGCAAATAGTGAATGTCGTGGCCTATGAATTTAAAAGGGGAAAAATCTAAATCTATTTGCAAAAAAGAGGGTAGTCTATGTTTCCACATTAATGCTCGAATGCTAAAGTCAAATTTGGTGATTATACAGCATGGTTCCAGCAAGCCTCTTCTAGAAAGATGACATCAGCAATAGTGTTTTCCTCTTCCCAATGAGGGGATGAAAATGGGCCACTTGTAAAAAATGGGCACCAAAAGGCCTCCTTTCTTCTCTTATATATTGAGGAGTTGTCATTTGAGAAACATCTTCCACATTTGTAAGGTGTAGCCCTGGCAAAATTTCCACCTAAATCAATAAACACAGTTTTTACCTCTATCTTGGATAGATATATATGAGTATGTCTTGAGTGTTTGTTTGTGTTTAGTCATTGTCTCTTGATGCTTTCATAGGTCTAACACCAACATACCTGTTGTCTATAAGGCGCCATTTCTACAGCTGACAGGAGACAAACTGTATTTGGAAGTGCAAGAGCAGAAGAAATTACTTATAGTGTGCATTTCATAGCACCTTGGTGAATCTCTATTTTCTATGTTTTCATGAAAGACTCCCTGCTAGTTTCTTCCAGCCTGGTCCTTCTACCAAGTTTTAAGTGTATGCATGTATTTATTTGATTTTAAGTGTGGATGTGGGAAGGTTGACTTATTTTGGTGCATCACCTCTTTATAGTAGTTTTTTTTCCTGCAATCTTTCTCCCTTTTCACCCCCCATTACACACACACACACACATGCACACACACACACACACACACACACACACACACACACACACACACACACACACACACACACACACACACACACACACACACACACACACACACACACACACACACACATGTATTAGCACTTGCTAGAATGAATATGATGCATCAAAGGGAGCTAGCCCTTACCTAGAGACTCTCCCCTACAGCTTCACCAGTCCCACAGGTGAGAGGGGAGTTTTCATAGTTGTGAGGAGAAGGTAGGATCTCAGCCTCCTACCAAGGGTGCAATCTTCGATGTCAACACCTTCAATACAAGATTTCATAATATTTGCACTCAATTGAATTTTTCATATAAGCCAAATGAGAATATAATGCTTGAGATATTCAAGAATGCCCTAGATCCTATTGCTATAGTGTTATTATGAAGAGATATCATGGCCAATAATATAGGTTTGACATTTTACGAAGCCATCAACTTCAATAAGTATCTCAAGCCATAGCTTAGCCCTCATAATCCATGAGGTCAAGAATTCAACAATGGACTTCCATCCTTAAATACAATTCCATGCTTGAATAAATACATCCCCACATTTAATTAGAATCAATTATACAATCTACCTCCCATGATGTAATAGATAATGAATTGGAACTATTATTTCTTGAATAATCAAACACAAATAAATAACCAACATCAAAATCATCATTAGGGTCACACCAATGCAACAATCACTCAGGGTTCTGACTCCAACAAAGCTAAATTATATTCTACATAAATAATGGTTTAGAAGTTAAGAAATAATTTCTTGAATATACAAAAGAGGATGGGTAATATTAGTAATCAAAATTACAATCAATTTTTTTCCTTTCCAAGATATAACATGTCTTTCAATAGGCCCATTAATAATGCATAAGATAAATAGTCACATAAGTTGTTATAAATCATTATCATGGAAACAATTTTGCCTAATTGGTGTAGGATCCATAACACATCTTGACATGGAGAGTTGGACTGTATAGAGTTCTATATAGCCTTTGAAATCTTTTAGAGAGAGATGATTAGACAAGATCAAATGATGAATCCTCTACATCTCCCTCATGAATCTAAACCTTCCAATTTAGCTATGGTATTTGAGACTTTTGATTCCTCTTTCCCTAATGAAGATGATAATATCTTAGAGGAATAATTTTGATGAAGTGTAATCATTTCAAAAATTAAACATGAATAATTATAATCTAAGGAATAGGTAGTTTTTTACTACTTCTACTCCTCCCAATAATAAAATTATCCCTCCAAATCCCAAAGATGAAAATAATCCTCCTCCCTCTAAAGGGAATGATCAATCTTAGCATAAAAAGGAACATAGAAAAGGATGATAAAATATTTTTGAGGATATGAATAAAATTAAGGCCAACATTACTCTTGATGAACTAGCACAAATCATAGGGTAGAAGGAACTCTTATGAAATCCATCACATGTAAGTCTATTGCAAAAACATCCAAGACAACCAAAAAAAATGTCATATACAAAATCAATCTTAAAGTTCCCCCATTCTTTTTGACCATTAAAGAATTTGGTAATAATATACACAATTTCTTGGTAGATTTTAGAGATTTAACAGTAATAATACTTAATTTTATTTATCATAAGCTTGGTTTAACACCAAAACCATCCAAGAGGACTATGTCACACCTAAATAAAATAGTAGTGCCTATATTGGGAGAGCTTAATGATGAAAGAATTTAGGTTGACTTAGAACCAAGAGTACATATGACTATTAACATATTGGTAGTGGATATTCCTAAAGTGTATTAATTATTATTGAGTAGAGATTGTTCAAAATTTTGAATTGATATATTTCCATGGTATTTTCACATATCTAGATGCCTTAGATAAGCATATCTAACTAGATCAGAATAGATCAAGAATGAAGAATTAAGCATTTTATTATGGATTACAATATCAATAATGAAGAGGTACATTATAATGTCCTAGTCTTAAAATTTACACATTTTCTATAAATCATGAAGCACCATAATAAATTTAGGGCCCTTCCCAATTATGGACCCTCCATTTCAAATAAATCAAGATCTAAGCAAGGATCAGGTATCAGTATCAAGCTAGTCAATCCACAAGGAGAAAAATTATTGGTAGCATATAGACTCCATTTCCCATACACCAAAAACATATCATAATATGAATCCCTAAATATGGGATTATATATTTCCCTCAATATCAATGTCAAAGTATTTTTTGTATATGAAGATTCTGAACTCATTTTTAACTAGGTTAGAAATAAAAAACAATGTAAATTTTCATATTTGAATAAATACAAGCACAAATCCTGACATTTAATTGAATCATTTGAAGCTTTCAACATAATATCTATCTCTATAGAATACAATAGAGACACTGATTCATTAGTTTCTTTAGAAGTGAATTTGGCACCCTTATAGGAGTAAAAAAATTAGTTCTCCATTGACTCGGTGCCATGTCCTTTAGTACCAAACAATGCTAAAATTTTTCAAGTGTTTGATGATGACCAATAAATTATCCATTTTTTAACAAATTGAGGACAATTCAAAGATTAAATAATCAATGGAAAAATAAATAAACCATAGGTTCCATGAAGGATTGGATGAAGAAGGTGTTATCCAACTAAATGAGAATTGCCTTCCATCAAGAATGGTCACACTAGAAAGGACTTTTGATACAAATATTCAAGCCCAATAAAAAGGAAACTCAAAGTTAATGAATATGAATTTAGTTCAAAAAACTTTGGTGATGAGAGAAATGTACACTTCATCAATATCAGCTTAAGATACACACCATAAGAAAGGTAAAAGGTCAAAGAATTAATTATTGGGTATAAATATGTAATTGCATGGACCTATGATGACTTAAGTATATTTAATCCTAGAGTCATCATCGATAAAATTCTACTCAATCCTGATCATAAACCATTTATTCAAAGACAAAGTTCAGTTAATCATATATTAGAACCACTAATTCAAAAGGAAGTGAAAA
Organism: Torreya grandis; assembly: GCA_037957365.1. Classification (NCBI taxonomy): domain Eukaryota; kingdom Viridiplantae; phylum Streptophyta; class Pinopsida; order Cupressales; family Taxaceae; genus Torreya; species Torreya grandis. The sequence goes on along the minus strand of JARHVA010003601.1, from coordinate 1,216,734 downwards.
ATATGCTAAGTTTTAGGATAGTCTTTCCTATTAGATGTTTGACTTGGGTGGCCAACTAGTTCCGACCACGAAAAAGAGTGGCAAGATTAGACTTTACATTGACTGTAAAAATCTGAATAAAGATTTGAAGAAGTATAATTATCTTTTGCCCTCCTTAGATGAGGTAATACAAACTATGAGTGGCTCTGAGATGATGTCTTTCTTGGACAAATTTTTAGGTTACAATAAAGTATTAATCAAAATAAAGGATAGGATGAAAATAATAAACACTATGAAATGGGGAACGCATGCATAAAAGTGAATGTAATTTGGGATGATCAACATTAGAGCTACTTTTTAGAGATTAATTGATCATGCATTCTAAGGACTGATAAGGAAGTACATATTTTATACATGGATGATCTCACTATTTTCTCTAAAAATAAAGTTGATCATATCAACCATATTTAGTCTATTTTTGAGAGGTGTATAAATTTTGGGGTATCACTAACCCCAAGAAGAGTATATTTAGCATTACCTAAGGCAAGTTGTTGGGTGACACTATTACTAAGTATGAAATAAATATGAACCTAGATAGGATCTAGGGGATTTTGAAAATAATGTTTCTAAATAGAAAAAAGGAGCTCAAATTATTCTTTGGAAAGATAAATTTTGTAAGGAATTTTATATCAAGATTTGTAGAGATCATTATATCTTTGAACACAATGCTCAAATAGAATGCTAAAGTGGAGTGGATGATTGAATCTAAGAAGTCCTTCCAAGACATAAAGAAGGCTATTTCACATACCCCAATACTAGTAATCCCCAATTTCACTAAAGACTTTTTCTTGTACTCATTCATTTGAGAACATACTATTGATGTCATACTTATGCATAAAAGGGAAGAAACTGAACATCCTATTGCATTTATGAGTATTAAATTTAAATATGTAGAGATTAAATATTTCTTGATTGAAAAACAAATATTTAATCTCATTAAAGTGGTTAAGAAGTTTAGACACTACATTATTAGGAATAAGACCATCACCATAGTGTCAGATCCTACTGTTAAGCTCATGCTTGGATAAAATTAATTGGGGGATTGAAGAGGTAAATGGATGGAAAAATTATAGGAATTTGATATTGAAATTAAACCTAACATGATCATTAGAGGATAGGTCATTGTTTAATTAATGGTTGAACTAGATTAACAGGCTACCTTTGAAGAGGTCTGCTAGACATAGGTCTCCCAAGAAGATTGGTATTCAGGTATTATTCAATTCCTACTTATTGGAACATGCCCTCAAGAACTCAAAAGTGATGAAAAGAGATTTTTAAAGCTCAAGGATGTTCATTATATGATAAGGAAAGGATTAATCTATAGAAATAATTATAAAGACATATATCTAAGATGTGTTCATGAGGAGAAGGTCAGGAAATCATTAAAAAACTACATGAAAAGATAGGTAGTGGCCATCCATCTGGTAATACTAAAGACCATAAAATACTCATAATGGGTAATTAATGGTTGTCAATTTTTAAGGATGCTCATTTACACATGAGGATGTGTTATGAATGCTAGGTTTTGGCAAAAAGAGAGGTACATGTAGTAATTCCACTACAACCTATGATTTAAGGTAGGTCATTCTCCCAATGGGGCTTAGAATTCATCAATTTTGTAAACCCAAATTATTTAGGAGGAAGCAATTTTGTTCTCACTACTGCATATTACTACAATAGATGGACTAAGGCAACAACCACCAAAAAATCTAAAGCCCAATATGTAATAATTTTTTTTGAAGAACATATCACAACTAGTTTTGGCACCTTATCTCTTTGGTTTGCAATAATGGGCCATCATTTTAATCATTTGAGTTCATAAAATGGGCCCATGATAACTATATTAAAAATATGTCATACTCTAATCACTACCCATAAGGGAATAGATTGGCTAAGTCAACTAATAAGAACCTCATAGATGCTATCAAAAAGTTAGCTATAGATAAACTAAGGGAGTGGAAAATCCTATAAAATATGCACTCTGGGTAGACCAGACTAGGTACAAACATGCACTCAAAGATTCACCATATCTACTAGTTTGTGGGAAATATCCAATGTTCCAAATCATGTTATAATTTTTGACATATAAATTTATGCAAGAATACATGGAACCCAATGCCAAATTAGAGTTTATATTGCTATATATCATCTAAATGGAAGACTCTATGGGTAAAGAAATGTAAAACTTTAGCAAACATTAGGACTTGGTCAAGAGACAGTTTGACAAGAGAGAAATTTAAATCATTCAATATCTCTAACTTGGTAATACTATGGGATAAATCCCATGAAAAAAGGAATGCATGATAATTTACCTTATTGTGGATGGAAGCATATCATATTTGAGATATTTTATGTAATAATGTATTCTTTTTAAAATATCTTCATGGTAACGATCTAACATGTTTAGTTAATGCATAGTTTTTGAAGCATTACTTCATGGTTGCCCTATATAGAGAGGTATATTAGTAATAATAGACATTCTGGTAGAGGTAGTAGTATATTAGATTTGATTTATTAGTTAGTTTCCTTTTTTAGTAGTTTGCTTTTACTAGACTATTCTTTGTTTTCTAGATTAGCCATTTTTGCTTTTAGTAGTTTTCCTAATTTCTATAATAGTTTTATTTTAATTTCATGACATTCAAAGATTTGTCAATATTGGTATAATTAAACATAATTTTAGGTTTTTTTATTCTAACTCAAATCAATGGGTATTACATATTATAGTTCAAAATTCTTAATCTAGGTAAGAAATGAGAGAGTTAGCCATGAATATGTCTTAAAGCTAATGATTTCATTAGGTATGTGAAATTTTATCTGATAATTGTCTGAAAAATTATAAAACTCTCCTTGTCCCCTTGGGTTAAATTTACACAAAAAATTAATATTTTTTTAAGGAAATAATCATAGACATGGGCAAGCGTTGGCAAGGACATTTTGATTAAATGAGAAATTTACCAAGACCTACTCATTGTGGTCACCTTCTTCTCTATTTCATAAATAAAAATAAAGATAAGCATAACTAAAAAAAGGCATAATCCAACATTCCAATATAAAATCAAAAATGGATCTAAATACTACATGATTAAATAACACCAATGTATCATGCATCATGAAAAATATGAAGAAAGGAGGACATGATCAAAGGTATCTCTAACAGGTTTATATATGCTTGGATACCATAAGAGTAATGCCTAAGATCACCATATATACACCAAAACCTAATCTAAGTGAGACCTAAGGTTCATCCCCATGTCTTTTCATAAAAAACTAAGACAAGAGATAAATAACAACAAATTTCACATAGATACAAGGTGTATGTAAAGTTAGTATGTTGCATAAGATTATTAAGAGTCTATTTTCATTTTTGATTTAGTCATTTATTTTGGGATGAATTTATGGTTGATATTGGGATCATAAAACCATGGATTCTAGGTTCTTAAAAAGCCTAGAGTATTCACCCTTGTGAGTTTCCATTTATTGTATTCAACACACCCCACCCTATATTTTTCTCTAATAAGTGGTGACCCCTTTTGTTTTTTGGAAATAATGAATATCTTATTCAAGTATCTATCTATTTTTAGGATTATGATGGTTTTTAGAAATTTGATGCTTTGAATTTTGGATCATTTTGAGGCATATTTATTTCCATTTTGACACACTTGTTCAAAGTAACCTATTAATTAAAATATGGGAAGAATGGATTTGCATGATAGGAATTTAGATTGCATTATTTTGAAGTACTTAGTCTTCAACTTTTACTCCAAAGTTTTCCCTTTGAAAATTTTCTCATCAGCAACTTTGTCTTAGGATAATTCACTTCATCAGTAACTTTTCCTAAAAAATATTCTTTTCAAGAAATTTTCTCATCGGTAACTTTCACTTTGGAATTATTTCATCAGAATGTTTACTTCGTCAAGTTTGGTTTATCATAAGATTTACTTTGGCAGCTTTATTTTCGAAAGTTTTTGCTAAACTACTTTTCACATTGGAAGTTTTGATGAAATCTCATCAAAGGCTTTGTTTCAGTGAAAATATTTTAGAAGATTCTTTTTGTCAACTTTCAGTTTTGATATATTTCATTAGAAAGTTTGTTTCAAAAATAATCTTTTCAAAAACTTTCTCATCGACAACATTGTTTCCATAAATTTTCATCAAGAAGTTATGTTTGAAAGACTTCACTTCAAAAACTTTGTTTTAGAGACTTTTCATCAAAATCTCTCTTCAAGAACATTCTATATGACTACTTTTACCCAATCCAATCTTCCCACAGAGTATTTAGTAATTGATAATTTTATTTTGAAAACTTTGGGATAAAATATTTCATGACCAATCTATCCACTTTTTTTAATTTTTAGGTCTTTTAGCCTGAAGGTAAAGTTTGAAATCCCTTTACTAGACTACATAATGACACATGGAAAAAGGTTAAAGGTTACATTGTGGCACCCTAAATGACAAGGCATCCTACATGCCATATATACTAGGATAAGGTGGTAATATTTGAATTGATTGAAGGAGACAATATCGTAGATGTTGGTGACTAATGTTACACAATCTAGAAATTGATGCAAAAATCTATTACTATCAATCCTCCAGCTAAGTTCACATCATTACATCTTTGAGAGATCAAGAAAAAAATAGTCTTAAGTGATCACAAAATATGTAATTTCTATTAGAGTGAGTTGTTATCCACAAAATTTAGTTTAGTATTTGAAGCCATTTCCAAAAGCTCTAAGCATACTAGCATTTGTCAAACCACTATGACATCATCATCTAGGTCATATAAAGGAGCCCCTACACCATATAGATTTTCTATTAAAGATTCTAAAGAGTATTTATACATGGTGTTTGATACCATTATATTCGATGATTGTTATCCAAATTAATCAGCATTACATAAACTTATGGAAAATATAGACTCATTTATACTAAAATAAGACATCTCGATTGAGGATAAATAGTTAGTGAAGGACCTAATTCTATTAAAATATCAAACCTAATATTATGAAATTGTAAATCCAGAGGTTTTGTTATGTATATATTTACTATGAGGCCTCTTCTTCAAAGGGAGAATAGTATATGGTTGATACCTTCACTATGTTGACAATAACATAGTTTTCATGTATATTTCAAGAGATGAATATATCAAGTATTTGAGCCTACCCATTCCATATGTCACTTTTAATTTGCATACTATCATTACATGGAATAAAGGAAATAATGTAGAGTAAGCACTATCAAGGTGTATTTTTCCCAAGGAAAATTTCACTCTAAAATAACATGTCAATAACCCTATTCCCATCACTCGATTCGTAATGGGAATCTATGTGGGAATGGCACTATTAAATTGAATTTTTAGCCATGTAAACATCTATTTCCTAGATTTAGAGTGGGTTTCCCTACTAGACTTGATAAGTACCTATTAGCTTATGGGTATATCTCCCCTAATTTATCACTTGAATTCTCTCTTTAAGACCTAACTCTATTGGAATGAAAATGGATAAAGATAAAAACTTGGAAAGAAACCTACACTAATAGTGGTGATGAACCAATACTTGACTGTCCTCTCTTTCTTTATTCCTTAGACACACTTATAAATATGATGAAACTAAAAATTGATCAAAACTCTTAAAAAATTCATAGGAATGATATTTCATGTGAAGGTCAAGTGGATGTTATTCAACTTGAAGGCTAAGAAACTAGATTTACACAAGACACTATTAGCTAATCAACACTTCAAGAACACCTATACCTATCAACACTTAACACAACCTACATAGGATAACAATAATACATTAGGTACATGAAAGGACCTAAAAAATATAATCAAACTCATCCCTTATGAAAATAAACTATCATAATGTATACTAACATTCAAACAATAAGTGTGAAACTTTTCTTCTATTGATTCAAAGGCACAAGATATAATTTTGGCACAGCTTTGATATACCCAACCAAGGGATAAGATTAAACAGATCAATGTCTCCTTATATATAATGTTCATCGAATAGGATATAAGGATGAATGCATAGGAAAGGCCATAAATAAGACCAAGATGACTATATGGTAGTTACAACAGTCATAATCACTCCTTTCATGTGTTGACACTTCTTCAATGACTCCATTTTGGCATTGAGGTGAGGTTTGGATGTTGTAACTTCCATGTTTGGATTTATGCATAGCATGAACACTCCAAAAATATCCCATTACTTTTATAACTATAGTTACAAAGTGCACATGGGGTGTGACTAGGCCTTAAGAGGCATTGAGAAATACTATCTTCAAAGTGCATGTTGGTTTGGATTTAAAAATACCTCCATTCATTGACAATGGTATTCAACATAAACTCTGTGCACCTCAATTATAGTTATAAACACCACAAAGTTCCTTATTAATATAATAATATGATTCTATGCCTACTAGGACCTTCTACCTACTGATTAAGTAGACCTCACCTATAAGTTCATCATCTTTCTACTCATCTACTACTTGGGCAATTGAGATAGTTGAATTAGACTCTCAAATAATCTAAGAAGGCTTGAAATATTCTTTTATTGCTCCTATTTTTCAACATGTACACTTTTAAACCATCCTTCATCTTCAACTCATCTACATTACATGACTAGGACACTTAGACTAGATCCATAGACTGGCTAATTATGAGAAGTTAGTAGAGATACATAAATGAATAAATATGA